>JAGDQP010023274.1:0-11533 GCA_022664845.1 Lepisma saccharinum
CTAGGCGGGTAGGGAGGGAGAATTTTCTAGGTCCCGCATAAAAGTATTTCTATACGTGTAAATTGGAGGTAAAATAAATGAATCTTTACTCATACCCCACAGTTTGTAAAAAATGGTAACAAAAGATTGTATATTGCTATATAAATCTGCCTGTAATGGTAGTTTTACAAAGGAAACAAGAGATTGCATTGTTTATGCTAACCCTTCATCGCAGTCTGGATTGAGGTTAACGACAGCAACTACAACATACATACACATAGACACATATAGCAAGTCCGGTAAGCATCTATAGTTTCCATCAACAATGCTTAATCAGCTGGGCGCAATTAACTTCATATTACATTACCCTATAGTCGCGAACCAATTCCACGGGGGTGTTTAAAATCAGAGAACTGAATTGTTTGTTGCTGAGTTTGTGTCTCTCTCTCGTAAGCCTTTCCTTCTGAGGCAATGTCGCCTGAAAATGATCTGTGTGTTCATTTGTCCATCATGTATTTGCCTAAACGAATTATATGCCATCTAGTTTTCGAAAGGGAGAAACATATATCCTGTAAATGAAGCTTGAAACGGAGTAGGTGTTTGTAATTAACTTCCCATTAGCGATTACTATGCATTAATGAAGGAAGTTTAAAGTGATCAATAGATGGAGCTAGAACCTAACACATATAAAAATATTTTACATAAAAACTATTCCTCTTACAAAGTACATTTCTTTTACATTAAAAAAAAATCAGTTATTTCAAGTTATTCAATTTTGATTACCCTCTTTGTAGCTTTAATCAAAATTAGAAATATTCAAATTTAGATATTAATGAATTTATGCAAATGGAGCTTCATCTTTCGTGCGGTACGTGTTTCTTTAAGGTTTCATATGGATAGTTGCCTCTAGAGGGTTACGCCCTCTCTTTAGGTATGTGTGTTATAGACATGTGCAGGCAAGGTGATTAATAGATGGGCTAAATACAGCTTAAACATTAAGTATAGCTTAAAAAAAAGTAATAACATAATAAATTATACATACATTTAAAAGTACTATATAAATCAATACGCCTTACTTTCGGTTTGTTTTTTTGCTAGTCACAATTGACTAGCACCCTCTAAAGGACTATGCCATTTATTTCGGGGAAGGGGACTTCGGTATAGGTAAGGATAACGGTATGTGGGTGGTCAAAGTGATGTTCTAATATTTTATTATCCTTTGTGTCTCTCCATCTTGCTAATTTGTAAAATGAATATGAAGTGTACCACGTCACAAACATTTAGTCTATACAGATGGGCATGATGGGGCTACTCTGGGCACGATGGGAAACAGAGGAGACACTGGTAGTACACTGAAGAAACTCCTATTTCTAGGGTTTTGGTAAGGATGTGAACATAGGCACCGGAACATAGGATGTAAACGTAGGTGGCTTGTAGGTTGGTGTTGAGAATAGTTCGTGCTGCGAATTGGAGACGATGTAGGATTTCTTGACGTTGGAAGGGATACAGATTTTGGAGAGCTACAGTTATGGAGATTAGGAATTGTGCTACGGTAATTCCTTGTCTCATGGATGTAATGCGTGGGATCTGCGGATTTGTTTGTGGAGTTTGGATGGGAGTGACTAGACCAGGATTTTCGGGTTTTATTGTGGGTCGACCTTTGCATTTACAATTGAAGGTTGAATGTTTCCCGCCATAGGTAAATTAAACTCCGTAATAATTTTTTTTCTTGCCATCGTATCCTACAGAGTACCTCATCTCCGCACACTTCCAAAAAATGATATACTAAAATGTCTGAATATCAAACCACCGCAAGTAAGAAACAAAATTTCAGACCTTATATTTCTGCACAAACTTGTCAATGGTCATGTTTCTTCTGAAAAGCTGCTTGGTGAAATAAACTTTCGTATACCCTGCAGAACAACACGCTCAAGTGATCTTTTCTACTCCCAAACAGTGAGGGTAAATGTTGTACAAAGGTCCCTCTTGAATAGAATTATCAGCACGTACAATCTTCTTCCTGATAACGTTGACATATTTGTTAATGAATCAACTTTTAGAATATGTATAAACAGACTATCTCTGTAACTTTTTTTCTTCTTCTTTGTTTTGCTGTTCTTCTATTGTTGTGTTATGTTTACTGTTAATGTTTTCAGTGTAAAATGGCAAATTGTGCTGTATCTGAAACCTTCTGTAAATAAATAAATAAAAGGGATGTTGTCTAGGATGTTTCACATCTCATTGTCAGAGGCAATGGAGGTGGTCAGTGAGAAGGTCCGACCCGATATCCATTTTTGTAAATGTATGCACCAGCTATAAGTAAGTTGTTGATTGTGTCTTGATGATTGGTAAGAACCCTGATCATATAAGCTTCATGTTCCTGATTAAGTTTTAATATGAAGGCACTTTGTAATGATATGTCCCTCGGTTTTGAGTTCTTCGTCAATGATTGTTGGATTAAATCCTCGTATTACCACAGACAGGTGGTCGTTGTGGAGGTGGTGGATGTTTGATAGGTGTGTTCACCATAACTATTAGTTTTTTCTGACTTGCCGAAGAGTTCATAATTGTGTCTATTTCGAACGATGGTGGCTAGTGACGGATTTGGTGATTGCACGATGACGCCGTTTCGAGTTATAATTAGTCTAGTGATATCATCCCGAGTAACATATTTGATGATTCGTTGTAGCAGCAGTTTTGGTGTTTTATATTTTGGGTCGAAATTTGTAAGTGAGAATGAGTATATCGATGAAGCATGATCTTTTACCATATAGTCATTTTGAATCAGGTTCATATATTCATAATCGGAATCACAATCGTTAATATTGTCTGTATTGCGTTTATATTTTCCTGAAGCTGCTTAAGATCTATACTATGGTTGATCTTGATAAGCTGGTGACCCTGGAACATTCGGTGGTAATTGATGTTGTCCTGCGCATTGTTTGTCAGTCATAATGGCGAGAAATGACGTCACGAATATTAGGTTATGCAACACAATGATAGATAGAATGGTCAGTCTGTGTGCCATGACTGCCATAAGGTGGAGCCTCAGTTTGGATAGGGTCTCAGAATGTGTGCACTTTTTTTAGTAGTCTGTATTCAAAGCAGAGGCTATCTACTAGGTCAGCCTGACTCCTCTAAAGAACTGACTGAATCGAAAAGATTGCCAAGGGTTTCAACATAGGAAGGGCTATATAAAGATCTGGTTAGACTACTCAAGACAAGCTTGGATTTCATCTATCAGGTGAGCAGCATCAATTTTACTTAGAGTCAGTTCTACAATCGACCGCTAAACTTCTAGTCAGCGCTAAGCTGAGGTCAAGTCTGATTTTGGCCAACAAGAGTACGCAAAATGAGGGTTGGCCTCAACTTAGCGCTGACTAAAAGTTTAGCTGTCGATTGTAGAACTGACCCTTATCCGGAAGCAGAGCTATTACAACTATGCGATATTACGTCATAAACAAATTTGACGTTAAAATAATTATGATGTTTCTACCTTAAGTGTACATTTACAAACATAATTATAATACATTCTAACAAAATTAGCTTCTGTGCCTTTCCTTATCTCTGTTTAGGGTAATGAAAAATTTTCTGAATGTAGTTATTCCTGCCACATACGCTCACAATTATCCTGTGATGTGGTTCATGGAGGTACATTTCATGTGTTTTTCCTGTAATTATTCCCCCGTGTATTGTCCGATTTTCAATTATATAGGTTTGAAACCTCCTCAATGAACGTGATCATTACTGTACAAAATTTAGTGAAGTTTAGACGAGCCGTTTCAGAGGAAAAGTACTACAAACGAATGGAAAGAGACGCCTTATGCGATTTGGTTAGTTTAGGAACAAAGGAAAACCTTGACGGAAGAGAAACACAAGTTATTTTAGTGATTGTTTTACATAGTTTAATAAAAAATGAATATATCACTTTTCTCGTTATATATTGGACAAATATTAATACGGAAGTTTAACCGGATATATTGTGGCCGAAATGTGTCTAAAAGGTGTTTTAGAAGTAATTGAAACAAAGCAGTGCGCAAGAAGCTATCAAATCTCACCTTCAGAAGGAAACCTAATAAAGTCCACACTTCTCGCACACATTTATTACATTTATTGACCACCAGGCTCAGAAAGTTGCAGAGACGCTGTATACAAAAGGTATAAAATAAATTTATTGCTTTTTATTTATTATAGGTAAAATATTGAGTAAAGGCGCTATTGGCTACAACAGTGAAGTTATTTTTAAATAAGGTGGAGACAAAGAGTAATAATAGGATGCAAAAAATTAAAAATAATTGGAATATTACCCAAATATACATAAAAAGAAAATGCAATGCGATATTGTACCGTAGTTAGTTTGTTACTTCAACATAATACAAACATACAATTGAATATGATATATTAGTAGGCCTATAACAAGCTAAGTTAGGACAAGGTATAATAATAGTAGTGCACAGGAAATAAAACGATATTATTATGAAGTTATATCATTCTAATGGAATAGGAGATGATAAAATAGAAAAGGATAGGGTAGTATAGTAAAGTGTATTATAGAATAGTATAGTATAGACAAGACTAGGATAAGAACAGATAGCATAAGGTAGACTAGAGTAGGATAAGATAATGTAGAGTAGGGTAATATAGAGTAGATAGGAAAGGATAGGATATGTAGTATAGAGTAGACTAGGTTATGATAGACTAGATTAGGACATGGTAGTATAGAATAGGCTAGGATAAGATAGACCAATATAGGATAGGGTGGTATAAAGTAGGCTTGGATACGAAAGACTAGAGTAAAATAGGATAACATAGAACATGGTTGGATAGAGTAGCTAGGATAAGATAAAATAGGATAGGCTAGACTGGGATAGAATCACAGCATAGGGTAGTATAGAGTACATAGGATAGGGTGATATAGAGTAAGATAGGATAGATTTGGATTGTGTAGGATGGTATAGAGCAGGATAGGATACGATAGGGAAGTGAGGTTATTTAAAAGTTGATGAAGAAACGAAAAAATAGTACTGTAATTTATAGAATAGGATAGAATAATTTGTGGAATGTAATATTTGAATTTATTTTATGGTCTTTAGGCATCTTAGACTCAGGCCGGTGGCATGTAATAGAATAGGAAACTAATTGCATCATGGTTGAATATGATAAAACTAGATCTATTATATTAAATACAACAGGCAATAAAATGGAATGTAATATCGTAAACTACAGTACGGTATAATATAATAGATAAAACAAAGAAGCAATGAGGGAAGAATGAGCTATTTGACGTGAAAATTCAACCGGCAAAGTTTATTGCTCAATTGCTTGTTAAGAATCAATTTAAAGTAAAGTATTTTTCGGGATAAAATATAAACACGACTTAGTTTCTCGTACTTTATAAAAAGAATTGTATTGCGGGAACATTATTACAAACAGGATTATAGCGTTTCGAAAACCTACATTTTAGGAGTTTTATATAATTTCATCGTTCCATTATTACCTATGTGCGCGTAGATTCATAGGGAATAAATGCTGTTTAACAGATTGTACAATATAAGAGTGTCGAACCAGTATTCGACATGAATATGAGGTGAATGCTCTATATATTAGTTTAGTGTTACCAAATTGCTCAACTATAAGCCATATTTAATAAATATGTGTGTACATAACTGTAAAATGAAACGATTAAGACGACTAAAGCGTGACTAAGAGAATGATGTTAAGGACAAGAGAGCTCAGTTTGGTTAATCGAAAGAGGTAAGTCTGATAACTTTTTGTTCCTAGATAGATCTCCTACTACAGAAGACAGCGTTGTTCCACAATTGTTTGTTACTCTTACATTATTCGTTATATTTTTGTACTAATAAATTAAGGGAGTGAGTTGGAAAAACTGGGTGTGGCCGACAGGGAGAACAGTAAAGAACGATTTCTTAAAACTGAGAAATAGTTCTTACTTGTGTACGGAGAAACAATTATGCTCATTTAATTTAAAATGAGATCATAATGGTTTGGAAATAAGACCAGTGATCTTATTTTCAAAGCAGTATGTTCTTATTTTCAATTACATGAGAATGCTCATATCTCATTTCTAAGAAAATTGTTTCACCGTGCACATGTAAGAACTTTTTTCTTTCTCAGTTTTAAGAAACCATCTTTTTTTAGCGTGAAGAAAGCATCAAGAACATGAAAACTGCGTGGGTGAGAAGAGGAGGAATGAAATTCGGAAATGTGACACGTCAAAATAATAACTCACAAATCTAACACCAAATCAAAGTTACATTAATCATATTTCTGTGAAGAAGTATCAATATCAAATTCGGAAAATACAAATATCTTATCATACTGTGTGTAAGGGTAATTTTCATTATGGAATTTTATCTCTCGTAAACTGAAATATTATAATCACGAAACTTTTAACTCGGTCAAAAATTATAGGCACTGTTAGTTTTCAGCAAATCATTTCAATGCAGAAAGAAAAGGGTAAAACAAGAAAGGCATGGATAAAAGAAAAAAATATGAGGATGAAACCGGGTTTCTTCTTCTTCTTCTTCTTCTTCAAACCTACTTTTCCTCCTATCTTTTATTCTTCGCATAACTTGCCCAACAAAATCGATTAGGCAACAATGGTTGGAATCGACAATGAAAATACCAACTGAGAGAGAGAGAGAGAGAGTGAGTGCGGGCGGAGGTTCGGAAGAGAAAGACGAGTCAGAAGAGGAAAGTAGGGATGTTTGACAATGAGTAGTGGAAATTGAGAAATGGGTGAATTGTGGAGGGGGTGTGGGGTGGAAAACACGAAGAACATCAAAAGTGCGCGGGTATGGAGGGGGGGTTGGAAAGAGAGGAATCAGATTTTGTGGATTTAGTGGCGGCTTTTGCAGCGGGGCAAGGGATAAAAGGGAGGAAAGGCAAAGCAGGAATTTGGAGAAGTGGCGAAGAAGACTCCAGAGGAGCGTTTATAGGTCGAGAGCTGTCACTGGAGAGCATAATAACTTGAAGAATCGCTCAGTAAAACTGCATATTGCCGCATCAGAGTGAGCGGAACGGGGTAGAAATAAGGGGTGTATGCCTTGACGCTCCCTATGAATACTCTCGTCTGCAGAAAGAGGAGGGAGAGAAAGGGCTACTACTACTACCATTGCTGGCGATGCCTTTTCTAGAATGGAATTTCTACCAACAAGCGACATGGACGGAGAATCGATGTGGAACTATGGTGCGCTTGTAAGAATGAGAGGATGTGACAACTGTGAACAAAAAAATGTGTATAAATTTCTATGTAGTGTGTTAATTATTTAAAACACATCTAAATGTTAGACCTATTTGCTTCACTCCCTTTTAAATAACTGTCACAGTGCGTGTTTTAACAACCAATATTAATTGAAACTTCAATCAAGGTGGAATTCAAGTAGATTTGCCTCCTGTTTTCGTTTTACGACGATTATTCCAATTTGAGTGTAGGTAAACTTTTGTGAACTAAAGTTTGTTTAGTACTTTAATAATGAATACCATTAAGCTTTTTTTTTAAAAAAAAATAACAGCAACTTCAAAATTATGACAAAACAATTTTAGGATAGAATAATGTCCATAAAGTGTCCGGACACAGTTTTGAAGTTACTATTAATAGTTCTTAATATTATAGTTCTTCAAGGCTAGTGGTACTCATTATTAAAGTACAAAACAAACTTTAGTTCACGAAAGTTATTTTCTGTTTACCTGTACTCAAATGGGAATAATCGACATAAAACGAAAACGGGAGGAAAACTTACTCGGATTCCGCCTTAATTAGATCTGTATTTATTTTCTATCAGGATTGAGTTGAAGCAATATGTAGATATACATTTTTGTGGTTCGGTTCCCTGATCTAATAAGGAGGTGACTTCCGTTAATGAAGTGAGGATGAAGAAGTATATTTATTGCTAAAATATTTATTGCACATCTCTAGGATTGCAAATATTTATTGCACATCTAATAAATTAAAATAAATCTCTAGGAGGCAATTATTCAAAGAGTGTTTTAATTCATATTGGATAATTCCGGTGGAGAAGTAGTTTATGTAGTCGCTTGATAAATAACGGTGGTCCCAGATTCGATTGCCATGCGGACATATTGAATGCAGTGGTTTCAAATTCACTTAAAACTGTAGATCCCTTTCTTTAACTCAACCCCCCGTGGTCTAGTGGCGAAGGTAACTGATCAGCACTTGAGAAGGAGTGCGGGCTCAAGTCATGCTTACGTCCGACATTCTGACTGAGATTTTCCACAGTTTTTTTTTCTCAGTTCTACCAGGCAAATTCCGAAATGGTGTCTAGAATAGAGATATTAGCACTTCTCTTCTGAATTATGCTCTTGTGCAGGGACGTCATCCCACAGATATGTGATGGGCAGAAGCCAATAATATCTATTCAACGATATTTATGTAAACTAATTAAAAACAATAAAGATATCAGATCACTGCCTGCGGATCGTCACCGGGAAGGTGGTTTGCGTTTCAATCATGTTGATGTCAGTTATATTATCTATGGTTTTCCCTGTTTTCACATATTCTGTCAGGATCGTCACCAAAACAAACACTACGGAGAGGAGGTACGATATAATATATTATTATAGGTCTTAAAAAGATTAGGCAGCTCGGGCTTCCTAATTCCTTTCTAACTACATTATTAAAACTACATGTTTCACAAAAATTAGTAATCCTGCAGTAATCGTGGGAAAACCCCGGAAAACTTATTTTACGTTACTGGGAGTTTCACTGGTTTCAGTTCCAGTGTGACTTGTGTACATGCGCAGAAAGAGAAGACTCTTTCTTATTGTACCGTAATAAAAATGCTAGTCAAATGTTTGCTTGCCGCCATTTTGATCGCTTGTTTTCAAAGAAATGGAAAATATTCTCAATGAATGGGTATTCCAATTCCTAATTGACAGATCCTAAATTTATTGAATCTTGGCGTACGCAGTTGGAATAACTTAGTTTATATCTTCTGAGTTCAGAGCAATACATTTCTGACTCTCCACACTATTTTCTTCTGGTGTTTTCTTATGACTGGAAGTTTGGTCCAGTCGGTAAGACACTGAACTTAAAACTGAACCATCCGTATTTGAGTTCTGCTTGAGGATTCGGTTTTCTATTTTACTCCCAATATTGGTGAAAAGTAAATTATATCTGGTTTTTGTTAGTCTAGTTGCTGGAAATTCCAGGCAGCCAGATTGCTTGAATTTTTTCAGGAATGTATTTTCAACTAAATATCGGAATAAAACTTGAAATAACGCCAGAACCTTTCCCATTAATTTTCTTTTGAACAGAGTAAATGGGTATAATGTTACTAATGCGAGACAAAAGTGACTAGAAACAGAATTGAATTATGAAGATATGAAAACATTGTAATTTGTAAAACTCCACCAGAACTGGACAGCAGAGGACTGGAAACTAGCTCTTCTCGGACAAGTTTCATTTCCACCTTAACTGTAATGATGACTAGACTGAACCGACGCCCGCACGGAGCCTTCAAACAGGTGTGGTCCAAGCTGGAGGTGGGTTTTTACGTTCTGGATTGCTTAACGTGTACTGAAACGGGCCTTTTGCTGGAAGTCACTGGCTGCTTGAACTATCAGGATTACATTCGGCTCCTTGACGAACAGGTTTTACCTTTTTGTTCACTACTGATAATCCAACTCTAGATATACATGTTTCAGAACGATAACTGCATCGGCGCCAAATATTTCTGTGACTAATTCGACTTGTACGCAGAGCAACTGACACACTTTCTTGGCCAGTACAGCCTCCAGACCTGAATTTTAATTGAAAATCTATGGAAATATTTGGAACAACAAGGCAGGCAGAGACATGGACATCCAAGAAACCTTGTAAAAATTTGACAAGAACTCGAAGTTGCTTGAAATCGATCTTAACTACATCTACACTACACACTTGTCGAGCCCATGTGACATCGCATTGCTTCTAAGGGAAGACCCATTAACTATTAGGTAGGCTTTCGTATACGGTTCTAATTTTATCTCCAGTGTGCTTAATAAGTAGAAGGACATTAGTTTCCTCCTCTCTCTTAATTTCTCACGCAGGTTTATCATTCTTTTTTTTATCCTATCTGGACAATGATTGCCAAGGAAAAACCGAAATATTATAATATGGTACATAGCATGAAGGACATGTAGCAGCATACGTATTGCTCGTTAATGTACATGCATGATTTGTTAAAAGTTTCAAACTTTAATAAATGATTCCACTTCTGCATTAATGCACCCCTATTATTCAAAATAGTTCCATTTCGTTGCACGCTGTACTTGGGTGGCATACTCGTTTATTTAAATGTGATACTTAATCTTACGGTGCTGTTGGCGAGAACGAGAACCGACAGAACGATCCAGCAATCAATTATATGCAATGATATCGTATATGAAGATGCATCAAAAACTCTCCGACACTTAAGCAGAGCACAACAAAACATATTTTCGTGTATTTTTTAGTTGTTTTTTTTATGTAGAAACCTAATTGGTTGGGTCAGATGAAACTTTATTGTTTGGCTGTCTTCGTGAACAGATAAACAATTCTATGAGAGTTGTTTTATTTTGAGAGAAATATAATCAATATGATAGTCCGGTGCTATTCGATCATAAGGGGAAAAGAAAAATCAGTACCTTTTAAATGAACGCGTATACTCCTTTCACATCAAGCTCTCGGTAGCTACACAGTCCAGGAGTGAAACCCAAAAATCTAGTACTAGTATGTGTGTTTTATAATAAAACAAAGACAACTATTGGATTTAACGTAATCTCAATAGCACACACATCTATCGGATTGCACTAAAACTAAAATACAACTTATACAAAAGCATTTATATTTATCAATAAGTTTTATTAATTTAAATTCATAGCATTTCGGCAGCCTTTATTGGCTTTAGGTAACCTTTATGTAACTAAAATTCGCATTTCCTATCGTGGTCGGCCAGGCGTTGTCAACCATGTTATATTTTCATATCAGTACCTTATTTCAAGTGCAATATTTTATGACAAATACTTTTTTCCTCTAATTTTTAACATGTGCTGACACTTCATCGAAATAGTACCAGGCAACCACGTAGTCATATTGGTAAATATTTCAGGGAAAGTGGAAATTAGTCTCTTACTTTTCAACTGACTCACACAATGATTTCTGTTCCATTTTAAAAGAATGGTCTCATCATTTGTAAAATACAAGACGTCCCTGAAGCAATGGTGTAAACTTCGAAAGGTAATTATTTGTATCATAACAAGAAAAATGTACCTTTGAATAAATTCAAAATTAGGCCTAGTTTTGGAGATACAGGCGCCCAAAGTGAGGCTGCATCGTCATAAATGACGTAAGCGGTGTCAGCTAAGCAAATCACACTGGAAATAGTACTAAAATATAAGTAATAATCTTTTTTAATTGAGGGAGTGCCGCATAGACAGGTTTTGCAGCCTAGAATGTCATTTTTAAAGAATTAAATTATTTAATACGTAAGCATAGAAATCCCCTCTAACGTAAGCTGTATTACATAAATAAACGTAACTTAAATAGATGTAT
>JAGDQP010023274.1:11633-29373 GCA_022664845.1 Lepisma saccharinum
TTTAATGTGAATAATAACCTACCGAAGTTTGCACCATAATTTTAGGGACACCCTGTGAACTTCCCATTTTTAACCATTTCTAATAACTGCAACTCTTTTAGATTTATAAGTTGTTAAGTTATTATTTTCTTAAATCAACACACATCCAGTCCCCAGCTGGTATTCGAATTTAGAATATGTTGGATGATAGCTTTTTCCCCCTCAGATCACATACTACCAAAGTTGGCCAGAAGATTAACCGCTTAAGTAAAAGTAACTCAGTCGAGTATATATTCATATTTATTTTACTCGTATATTATATGGGTTGAACCGGGTTGGAGTTACTGAACTCCCACCAGGCGCCTCCCCAGGTGGCGGATAGGGGAATGCCGACCAGATATGGTGCCTGACAGTTAGTAGAGGGATCTGCAAAGACTAGGGGAAGGTAACCCCGAACAAAAATATCATGGTGATGGAAGCAGCATCACCATTACCACTCTGAGGCTGAAGATGGATGACATCGGCAAGGCTAACAGATGGAAAAAGGACGATATCTTCAATGTCTGCCTTTACTGCGAGGTCATAGAGCTGACAACTCTACACCGCTAAATCATGTAAAGAAATACTAACAGATGGTTCATGGATTCTCCTGGGGTAAAATATTCCGGAGGTAAACTAGTCCCTCATTCGGATCTCCGGGCGGGGATTGCTTCAGGTGTCCCCAAGACCTTAGAATAGGAACGTGGAGTGTACGATCTTTATACAGAACGTTAACTTTTCAGGTGGCGGTACGCGAGACCGAGAAGTGCGTGGTGAGCATATTATCGATACAAGAAGTCCGCTGGGAGGGTCAAGATAGCATCCGACAGGCCAAGTACACTTTCCACTATAGGGGAACACAGTCTTACGATTTCGGAACAGGATTCCTCATTATCCTTCAGGCGGTTCAGAATATAGAGTTCGTAAACGAAAGACTATCGTACGTTACGATGCGTACCCGATGGTGCAACACGGTTTTAATAAATGTCTATGTTCCGACCGAGGCGGCTAAAGAGAAAGACAAAGATACATTTTATGAGGAAATAGAAAGGTTGTTTGATCGATTACCGAAATATAATACGAAAATTGTGTTGGGTGATTTCAACGCAAGGGTAGGGAGCGAGGAAAGTATAGTCCTACTGTAGGTAAATACAGCCTTCACGAAATTACCAACAACAATGGAGAAAGACTGATACCTTTCGGAATCTCGAAAAACCTACTAGTAAAGAGCACACACTTAAAGCACAAAGACATACACAAATACATATGGGTATCTCCGGATGGCAAAAGGCTTAACCAGATCGATCACGTATTAGTGGATGAAAGAAGACACCCCAATATAATGGATGATGTAATGTCCCAAAAGGCCACTCCAACAAAGAAAAGTAGGTCTTAGCACCACAAATGATATATTTACTTAAGAATAATAAGAAAAAGCACTGCTCACCACATATATAATTGAAATCACCTCACACACTGCTGAACCACACTAATATTTTTCGTTGCACACTTCCGGGGATATCCATTGTGGACGATGGAAAACACCAATTGCAGAAATCAATTTTCAGCTGCTACCATGAAGAAATCGGAATACCGCTATCCAAACACGATATCTTCATCAGTCGAAGCTGCTTTATATGTCAATTAAACATTTAAACATTTGGCTGCATTATAACTTTGATTTCTATATAATTTTCGGAGACAGATTTATTATGCAGCTTTTCCTACGTCGACTAACATGATAAGTCTTATAGAGGAACGGAAGGAAACACCGACTATGTGTGTTTCAAAAAAGTGAGAGAAAAGTTATGCATCGCGAACAGAGAAAGCAAAGATCCAAACAAGTTAAATTCGAAGTTAAACGATTAGACGATCCAAGCGCAAAAGCAGACTACAAACTCGAAATCTCAAATATGTTCGAAATCTTAGCCTACTTGAGTATGAAATTAATAGTGAAATTTACATAAGTAAGATGTAGGAGACAATTCGTGATACGGTAAAGAGCGCAGCGAAGGAACGTGTAGGTCAAAAGAAACAGCAGAAAAACAATCCTTGGTTTGATGAAAAATTCCTTAAACATCATGAGGAACGAAAACAAACAAGGCAGCGATGGCTAAGTAATAAAAGCGAAGTAAATGTCAACCACTACAGTAACGCGAAACACAACGCCACACACAGGTTCAGAAAAAAAGCGAGAAAATATGACGCAAAAGATTAAGGAGATGCAGGAAAACGGGAAAACAAATAATAAACGAGATCTATACAAGAGGTTAAACTTGCTAAGAAAAGGTTACCAGCCGAGGTTAGGGATGATTAGAAATGAACCTGGAGATCTGCAGGCGGATCCGGCTAAAATTATCGAGGTGTGGAAAATTTATATCAACAAACTTCTTAATGTGCACAACGGCGAAAAAACAGAGACATTTGAAATCTAAACAGCAGAACCATGGATTCCCGAACCTAGCGAAATGTCTATAAAGAAATTTAAAAAAATCAAATCACCGGGAATAGACAATATTCCAGCCGAATTAATTAAAGCAGGAGGAACGGCACTAATCAAGGAACTACATAAATTGATAAGTGCTATATGGAGAAAAGATGAGCTCCCAAAGGAATGGAAACCCTCAATAATAGTTCCGGTTTGTACAAAGGGCGATAAATCGGACTGTAATAATTACTGCGGAATCTCGTTACTCTCAACCTGTTACAAAGTATTGAGTAATATACTGCTAACTCGCCTAACGGTATACGTAGATAAAATAATTGGAGATCACCATCGTGGATTTAGAAGAAATAGATCCACATTGGACCAGATCTTGGACAAATCTTCGAGAAGAAATGGAAATACAATGGGACTCTTCACAAGCTATTCATTGATTTTAAGCAGTCTCATGATTTTATCAAAAGGGAAAAGTTAGACAGTAACCTGGTACAATTTGGAATTCCGAAGGAACTTGTTCAACTTGTGAGGATGTGTCTTAGCGACCCCATAAGCAGAGCACGGATAGGTAATAATATGTCAGATACTTTCAAGATTCGCAGCGGATTAAAACAAGGTGGTGCCTTGTCACAACTACTGTTTAACTTTGCTTTAGAATATGCGTAAAAAATAAGAGAGTACAAAAAGGGACTAACGTTGAATGGCTTGAATAAACTATTCGTCACGCGGATGATGTAGATTTAATAGGGGACGATATAGATACACTACAAAGTAACACCGATGTCTTGGTAGAAGCATGCGACGAGATAGGTCTACAGGTAAACATAGAGAAAACTAAATACATGATAACAAGCCGAAACACAGGGAATAACGGAAATAGCTACATAACAATTAAGAATGAGAACATAGAGAAACAAATTTGCATATTTGGGAACATATGCAACAAGCAAAAACGAGGTAACGGAAGATATAAAAAGTAGTTTAGTATCGGGCAACATATGTTTCTATTCATTTCAGAAACTCCTAACCTAGCGGTTAATATCAAGGAAGTTGAAATAGAAAATATACAGAATGGTTATTCTTCCGGTAATACTTTACGGTTATGAAAGTTGGATTACGACCCTAGAAGATGAACATAAATTACGAGTGTTTGATAATAAGGGGTTTAAGAAAGATGGACAAATGTGGATTAAGGGATGAACAAGTTGTGGGCAAAATGATTGAGTAAATAGTTTTTACGAGACATTAGCAGAAGTGCTCGTCGCTGTCAGGGGGTCCTCTCCCTTTGCTAATATTACTAAAAGATCCACCACCAATACTACTATTGTTACTATAAGTACTATTAGTAATATTCCTATTACCATCGCTACTACTTCGACTTGTGCTACTACTGTAATTTCTAGTACTACTACTTTTATTACTGCTGTTTATACCACTAATGAAGTCGCCGCAGCTCAGGTGGTAGCGGGTGTGACTACAAATCAATCCCGGTCAGGATGCTGAAGACTTTTCTTCCTTCCTCTCATGCCTGGTGCTCTGAAGTATACTCAAACCCCTATCGAATTGAGCACCAGAGTGTTCTTGGTATTCCTGGACACTTTGGGAGGTAAAGGCTGTCGAGCGTGGGACTTACCACCTCACCTTACTTCGTGCGGTTGATCGAGAATATGTGGAGCGCAAATTTTGCACCGCGGATGCACCGCTCAACTTTATTTTTTTAAATCAATACTATTCCCATAAACGTCACTCGTAGTACTTCTTTTTTCCTTTCCTCCTGCTACTGCTTCTTCTTCTACTAGTACTACTGCATTACTACATTGCTGCATCATTACATTTTCTACTGCTATAACGACCAACACTGCTGCTACTACTGCTACTACTGCTAGAATTTCTACCAGTGCTATTGCTGTTTCTACTGCTACTAATACTAATAATAGATACTGCAGTCTGGAGAAGGTTGTAAAAGATGAGTAGCAATCAAGCACAAAGGAAAGGAGCCAGTTCACGAGAGGATTTGATGAATGGTGTTGACACTGTACGCTGTTCTACAATTGTGCCCTTTGAAAAATTTGTACAGGTTTAACATATGTCTTGAATGCTCATGTGTGTTAATAAATTGTAATACATGCAGTACAAAATGAATATATGAGTGTGTAGAATGGTACGGTACACATGTAAACTAGCAACAACAGTCATTCAGCATGTCAGACAAATCAAAAATGGAGTGATGGTCTAAATATGCGCTACGGCAAAATGCGGCATCGCTCACATCCTGTAGGAGGCAAGAAGTAATTGAAGAGACAAGTGGAGAAGATCTAGTAATTCGATGGAGCATGACAAGGTTGTCTTGAGACTGGAGTTGAGTACAAGCGTTTACACTGTTAATGAAGTTTCTAGCAACAAAACTCTCCCACAAAATGATAGTGCTAAGTCCATGTTTTGTCAGGTTTCCTTAGAGGACTATCCGAATGAACTGTGGATCATGTGCGAATCCTGTATTACGTGGGCACACAATGCTTGTGATGGGACGGACAAAGAGTGGTACAATTGTAATTTCTATCAATAGCATGTTGTCAGAGATCAATCCAAGATTTCGTACTTTTGCTCCATGATAAATGAACATTTTTGACAGTAGTCAATATAATATAATATAATATATTGTGTTTCTGTTACGATAGTTTTCTGTGGTATAGATCTAATCTTTTGTTCGTCACGTCCTTCCCATAACGTTTCCATCAAACTTCCATATTTTTTATTCCCGTTTTCCACTTACGTTTGTACATTTTACGCATTACAATTTCTTTGTATCATATTCAGTTGCTTTGTATCACTGCAAGCGAGATAATGTATTCTCATGTTTCCTTCATAATATACATGATGCAGTATAATTCTCGCATTGCTTTATGTCTTTCGTAGCTTTTCGACACTTTGCGATTTAATGTTCATCGGCGCTTACATTTACACCACCATTGTTACACGCATTTGTCACTTTTTTATATCACCTGTTATTCGAATATTCAGTATACTTTATAACATGCCAGTATTTTAAAATGCACTCTTCCAAAATGTGTGTCTTACTGTCGTATTTTTAATAAATGGAATTTTTCATTACTAAAAGAGCAAAGGCAAAAGGGTGGCACGTATTTAGATATTATCCTCGACTTCTACCACTACTAATACTGCTATTACTAATACTATTTCTACTACTTAATAAGGATAAAATATTGAGAATGATTTTTCTCTATCATGCTTCCAGTTTCAGTTGAAATCGGCTCTTTCGTTCGTACTTGATGAACAAATTTGTGTTAGTTTAAGAGTCATTACCATGGAAACAGTAATCATCTTCAAATGTTAGTATGTCTATGGTACTTTCTATCACTCAGTGAAAAAACTATGTTACCATAGTTCAACCTTTATCAATTGTTAGTTAATACCCACACATCCTGAATTGCTGTCTCTAATGTTAATAAAATCTGAAACTATCATCAAAAACCCTTTTAACTAGGCAGTATTCGTTATAAAATGTACAAAATAGACTCTAACTTTTTAAATTAAATCAGATAAGTTCCGATTATTTTATTAAGACAGTGCAAGGTTCACATTTCAAACTATGTATACAAGTTAAATTATACGAACGAGGACAAGCTTGTAATAGTATAACACTTGACGTATATCAGACCCTTATTATTTTTGTAACATGTCATCTCTTCATTTCAATTGAACCTCGTGTTCACACGAGATAAAAACAATATATATATGTTTCTGTCTATGTGTGGACAAGTATTAGAAGAGAGTAAAGGAAGAAAAAAACAGATCAGATCACATTTAAAGTTGAGTTATTGGGCAATATCGCACGTCAAAAATTGTATCGGACAATAAGCGTCAGTTTCACCCAATCTCTAATTACTTTACGTCGCTAGTAGACGTTCAATATCAATTGGACTCCATTTTTTAAATGCATCAACAAGCATACACACACATATATATATGTATAAGGTAGAGATTATTTTTTTTTTCGTCAGTCAGTAACTCATTTTTTTCGAAAGGAAAAAGAATAGATCAGTGGTGGTCTTTGTCATAACAGATAAACACAGCGTCAATTGGAAATACGCATTTAGGGATCACATAGCTATAGAAACAACGACACGATATGCTCGTAAGGTATCACAAATACCAACACAAATATTACACAGATACATACATCTCTTGTTATGAGTACCGTAGATGTGGGTGGTGGTGGAACTAATGTGAGTGTGGGGTGTTAACACAAAAGGACAGCGCGGGGGAGAAACCGAATAGACAGGATAGGAAACACGATTACCGTTATGACCGAAGTCGACCAATCAGCGTTGTTGTATGAAACTTTTCGGATGTTATAACCAACATCAATTTCAAAACGTTGTATTTTCGGATGCGAAGAATTATTTATATGTAGATCGAAACAGATTCGACCCCTCCTCCCTTCAAATATGAACTGATGCTAATTGTAGTTATTGAACCTGTTTCTTTTTTATCGCGGAAGTACCGAAATGTCGTCGTATGTCAGCGAGTCATACATGTTTCAGATCTACAAACAATGATCTCATACATACAAGCAGTTTTATCCTAACCCTCGCAGTATAGTGCAAATCTCCGTACAATAAATGTGCCATGCTGCTGCAGTCGTGGTGGTAGTTTGTAACTCCTACCATTTGCCTGCTTCATTGCTGAAAGTCATGTGGAAAACATGGTAAATAAACACAATTCATTATGTCCACAAGAAGAAATTACGAAGTGTTTACGTCCGGTGATCACGGTGGCCATTTCAACGCGAAGTAAGATGTTACATACAATAAGTAATGAATAATGAATATTTACGAAAGTAACAACTCGGAAACTCGTGTCTTCTCTTCCACGTGCAATAAGCAAGTAAATTCGATCTCTCTCTTACTTCATGTGTAATAAATAATTGAAGTCGTTCCCGTCACTTATTGACACTTCATCGTTTAAGAACGTGTTCATAAGAAAAAATGTATCTGACACACTCACTCACAAATACTAATGTAAAACGGGAAGCGTGTGATGTCAAAGTTGTCAGTCTTATCTGTTACCACCCATAAAATTCATTTTATCTTTATCCTGTCAGTCTTATCATGATCTCTTATCATTTACAATATATTACCTTAATTAACTTACATACTAACTATGAACGGTGTACATAGTGTGGTCTTCCTTCTGCAGATCTTTGAAAACCCTGATCCAGCAGACAGCTAAAAATTAAATATAAGCAACCGAGCAGTCATCCAATACCCGCAAATTGAAAGTCTTGTACCGAGGGAAATCCATCGACGTAATAGAGGATACAGTTGGCAAGATATACCTTCATATATCACTGTAAAGAACTTAAAATCTCAAATTCTGCGAGACAGATAAGGTTGGAAAATGGTCCAATATCTTGAAGACTTTTCACAACACCTGGGAAACAAACATTAGGCGGAATCCATCACATGGTCATGAGTGATCGAATATTGAATGAGAGTGTTATTCTCGAGAAAGAGAGCTTCTGAAATGCACAAGTAGAATATTGTTTAGGCAATTCTGTATGGAAATAAAGTATATTTCTTAACTTCTAACTCCACTTGAGCAAAGAAAGAATGGGGATGAAAATAAAAGTTAATGAAAAATAAAATGCAAGACTTGTGTGGAAAAGATGGAAGAATTGCTAATTAGATCGCATCTTTCAGATTCTTCTGACCAGGTTACCGGCTATCGGGTCTAGAAAAGATTATTGTCTCTGGCATATGATGAAGTTCCTAGTGTTGTCAAAACAGTGATTTAGACCTCAAATGGAGCTGTTTGGGAGGAGCTTGAGAACCTCGAATAGGTTTCTAATTAATTTCTAGATCGGCTACAGACCATTTGCAGAACAGTTCCGGGTTTTGAGGTTCCGGCTGAAGGTTTCACAGCAAACTCTTGTTGTCTCACCAGTGAACATCCCATAAGGTAGGTGAAGCCAGGGCTTCGGATCAGGAGAGAGAAAGAGAGATGCATAGATGTTATTTTATGTTCGAGAGTCGAAGGAAAAAATCGATCATGGTCTAAAAAATAAAAGTTTCAGCAGAAGGCAAATAATTCTTTTGCACTCCGCTCCCTACATAGCAATCCAAAATGGAACATTCCATTTTTCTTTTAGTATATATTTCCTTTATCCCTCTTATTACGCAACAGCCTATAGCAGTAATTCATTTGGTAAAGCTTTGGTTTCTAATTCGAAAGATCCTGGGTTCAATATCAGCAGGCGACCATCCTGACTGAGGCTTTTCCAGGCGCAGTCACAGGACGAGACAGAACCTTCAACTTATATCCTGACCAACTTCTTTCTCCAACATTTCCGTGCCCGAGCCACAGATGCCTAAACACCATAAATAAATTAGATTGCTGTAGCTTCTCTTGATATCCAAAAAAATGCTGCTAAAGTGTTCATTTTGACTTGGAGTATACTTTGGTTTCTACCGTCTCCTAGACTCTTTAATTAATAACTCTATCACAACCTTTTCCTTACGAAACGTGCCAAAAGTTTTGGGTAAAAATGGGTAAAAGCACAAATGTACTGTAAAAATAACAAGCCAAAAGTTTTTTTTAACAAGTCTTTCGTGGTTGTTTTTTTTATTGCTGACTTTGTACATTCGTTGTATGAATTATTTACTATTCGACCCTAAGCCAGAGAATTCTCCATACTTTAGTCTGCTTCTGTTCTATGAATCTCTATACCTTACTCGCGTCTATTACTCCATGGTAAAATATATCTTTTCTGGAAAATTATATAGAAGGATCCACGGCTAGTAATAATAAATAAAAATAAACTATAGATAATTTGACTTAATTTTATTTACAACGCTGTCGAAATCATTAGCAGTGTGTCGGTCGTTAGTACCAAGTTTTTCAAAATATATATCAATGATATGTGAGATAAAGATATCATAGGAGATTTGGTGTAACAAAATTGTGTATAAACTTAAATAAAGGAACTGGTATTATGACTCTAATTTCTGTAATTCCAAACGTGAATGGAAGGAAAAAGCGACACCATTTTTAGATATATTTTTCTCATCTTCAACAACGCCAGTAAATGAACAGAAAAAGACGATATTTTTTGTCTTTTCTTTCATCTCTTCCCATGTGCGTGAGGTTCTCTTGTATGAGTGCAAGTGGAAAACAAGAAAGAAAGAGGAAAAAGGTAAAGAAACTAGAAAGAAACAAAAATAACATGATCTCTAAGAAAACGAAAATAGGAAAAGGAAACAAAACAAATGAAACAAAAAAAAAACGGGAAGAAAACAATGAATGTGAGAGAAACCTTCAACCTTTTCCTTACAGCAAAAACAACATTTTTCCCCTTTACGTTTTTTCCCCCTTGCATGCGATTTTTTCCCCGTTTGGTGACAAAAGAAAAGCGGGGAAAAAACATTTGAGAGATTATTCAAGTTTACTCCCTTTTTTCCCTCCTGTTCCTGGAAAGAAGGAGCAAAGCGGGAAAAAGGAGATAACAGGCGGGAAAAAGATCCGAGTAACATGAAGGGGAATGGGTTTACTCAGAGAGTATTCCCACTTCATGAATTGAAGTCGTCCTCGAAAGCGGGGCGAGTAGCGTCTGCCTAGTTGAAAATGAATGATTCAGCGCTCAAAAATGGAAATGGGAATCAGGGGACAGGATATCGAGGAAAATACTAAGGGGAGGAGGGAGTAGCTGATTTCACGACAGGGACTGTCTGTACTCCCTTACTCCCACTCTTGGAAAGCAGAGAAAGGTACCTCTGCTAGAGATCAAGAAAAGGGGGACTGAAGAAAAGATGCAAATCCTCTTTCACTACTAACACCACCGGCAGCATCTTCACTTACACTCCCTTTATCGTACGTTGTTTTCCTGTCTCCATTCAACAAACAACCCTATTTGTACTTTTGTCCTTAATTTTATTCCCTTTTTTGGTTGTTGTTACCGCATTGCAACAAATAAGCGCTTTGCGGAGAAAGGTTCTGTCAGCACACATGTAAAGAACGGTTTTCATTCGTTTTTATTCATTTACACAAACTTACAATTGAAAGAATTTCTTAAATTATTACATACATTATTTGGCCCTGTTGCCAGCCCTGACTGTGGTTTTCCAGGACCTTCCTGTTTCAGCAAGCCCATGTGAGGATGTTACCTGTGTTAGTGCCCTGACTACTTCATCCACCCCTGGAAACGTGCTTGCCGGTAGACGTCATTTCTCAGCTTAAACCAGAGGTTCCTGCCGAGCACGGAAATATAAGTTAAATGAAGGCATTTCTTCCGATCACGCTGAAACGACAGGATTTCATGCCGATGCCTGAGGCTTATACGTTTCGTATCTCCTACTAAAATCCTATGGGGATATAAAAAATATACCTCAGACATCAGTATGCAAAGGAACATGCCATTAGGAGAGATTCTCAGTCGAGCTATTTGTCGACATGCTGTTTATAAGAATGGAAGTTCTTCTGGTCTTTGACTTGAGGTCTCCTACAATTTTTGGCCTTGTTCTTGGTTGACTAAATTCAGGCAAATTTAATGGGCTGCACTTTTTTTTACACAATGTGTAACTACCTCTCACAAATCTGAAATGGTGAGCCTTAGTTGACCCTATCAGCAGATAATATTCAATTAAAACACTGAATTATACCCAGAACCTTCGCCATAGTTACGGTCATAGACTTCGGATTACAGGGACGAGTGCAAATTCAATCCCTTCAATGCCAAAGGAGTCATAGACTCTCCTGGTGGACTAGTACTTTTGTCATTCTCACAGTTGAGTTCATTTTCTCGGCTTAAGCGTATTAAAAATTCAGATAAAATGTCCAAAAGGCCAAGAAAACATATTAGTTAAAGCTCTGCTGATTTGGTTTTTACAGATTGGTATCGAGAATTTGATCAAAGACTGTCCCATTGAGGAAAACAATGAAATCAAAAGAGATCTTTACAAAATTGAAACGTCGTAAGTAGAGATAATACCAAATTATTGTGTAACACTATAATTTTTCATACGGCGATTTTAAAATAATTTTCTATATTCCTTTGTGCTTTCCGTTTGTAACAGTTTTATTGTAAATGCTTAAATGTGATGAGACCTTTTTTTTTCTGTTGCTCAATAAATATACGCCGTAAAAATTACATTTATTTTAGACATCTGTGAATTTGTCTCATAATTGTGCACAAAAAGTATGGAAAAATGTGCCTGTCATCTTTCATATTCTCTCTCCTATCATCAGAGTGCTTGCCAAGGGACCTAATCCCTTAAAGAGGCGTTTTTCAACCGCTGCGTCCTAGCGACCCTGCTACTGAGTCAGCACGAGTCTCATGTTTCAAGCGAATATGATTTTAACATACGATTTGTCTTGTCCCACTCTATACATTATCACTTCAAGCTCATGCAACACTGGAGTTTAAACCCTTTTTGGAACCTACCAGAAAACCATTATAATGAAGGTACAGTACGGTATTCAGAAATGAACCTAACTCCTTTAATCAATAATTAAAAAAAAAAAAAAGAATATAAAATCTTATTTCGTATACGTCACTTTCCTGTAAGATATTAGAGTGTTTGTTTTAAAGTAAGTATTAATTATTTACCGTAGCCTATGTATTTTTTAAACACATGAAAGGTCATATACTTTAACCTTTAACTTGGAGGAACCACCCGTCCCTTTTTGTAATTAATTTCCTCGTGTAACGGTAATTACAAGGATGTAATTAGTAAAACTCGGTTGTGTTCTTATTATGAACTTTACTGTTTCTGACAGAAAACAACGTAATTGCGCAATGTTTATTTAATCCACATATGATCTTACAGGAAATTGCGTTCAGTAATAAGCGAAAGTGAGCATTTCTCTAAACCACACCCTTTGTATACCATAGTATAGGAGATCCATTACATCCAGTGCGGAGTGTATGGTACTGTAAACGAATGTTCATTAAACAACAACAAAATATACCCTCATCATAAATCGGATTTTCTCTTTATGTTCATCGTGCTGAAGCTTTTACATCATTATTGACAGATTCCCAACATTACAGCGGAGGTAAACTATATCTGGTTTTCAAACCACTAACACCTCCTTTGTCTTTCGTCCCACTTCCCGCTGGTACGGTCCTAAACTTCTCTCTCTCTCTCACACACACACACACGCACATACACACACACACAAGTGTGTAGGAATGGAGGGCAGAGGATAGACCCCAAAACAACAAAAGCTTAATTGATCCCTGCATTGTTGTTTCTCTTTTGCATGTGTATGTGAAGCCATGAATGGTGGTTGCGTGTTTTCGGGGTGTGTGTTTTGGAGGGAGATCCATCTCATCCTGTTACATCTCTCACACACACGCACGCACGCACACACATTGTAAGGTTATATTGATGTGAAACTTCACACACTTTCTGGATATTTACTAATTCCACATACACAACTATACACACATATCAAACACACACACACACACATACATGCATACAAAGGATTAGTCGACATACGAATGAACAAAATGGTCCACGGTCACGCAAAAGGCTTGCTCTCTGTCAAAAATGAACAACTGAGAGAGTAGGAACGTGTGGAGTGAAAACAGAAGAGATTGGTTTATAAAGCACGAAGATTATGTGGGAAAAATTGCTCAAACGTATAGTTTTAAATCAGTGTCTCTGGAACCATGTGGAACCAACACACGTATATTTTAACAAGCGGAGGATTAAATTAAGTTTTGTACCTAAAACAAACAACAGCACATGTTTTACTAATAAGTTATTAGCAAGTTGTTGCGTACCTCGTAATGTGCATGTTGCCGGTTCACGCTGACCAGTTCATTGTCACTCAGACTCGAACACATTTTATAAAACTGGAAATCAGTGTGTAGTTTCATTTCAAGGCGCTAGGGCCATTGTTCTCCTTTCTGGGGGAAGTAAGTGTTCAACCGGTGAGCATCTCATTGTTAACTTTCTGGAAATTTCGAGGTTTCCATATGATTCTGTTGAAATTATAGTCAGGAAGTTAACAAAAATTTGTGCACTTCTGAGAAAATAAAAGTGAAAATATCAGAAACTTATCTTTACACTTAAAAAAATAAATCTGCATGTAGAGCCCAAATATTTTGGCAGCCACATTGGAAAATGGTTACCATCTTGCAAATAAGAAATAATTTATGGAAATTGGAAAGTACTTATTAAATACTGATAAATATCAGTGAAAGTTTAAAGAATAGATTGAATAGGTTAAAATGGGCATCAAAATTGTTTTAACATGAAAGCTTAATTTGGCATCAGAGATTCTGTCAGACCTCCCCGCCCCCCGGTCCTCTTTCAAATGAGGATGCCACCTCCAAAATTCTCGAGTGAGTGAAATCTTATTCACGTCCTGAACGAGCTGGTAAACTTCTAAGGATGGAATCTACAGTTTTTGGTAAAGTGGGCACCAAACCACTCCGTTCAGGAATTGAACCCATAATCACGCGCATAGAAACCGAGCGCGCTAACCTCTCGGCCATCCAGAGGTCCCCAAATTCTCGAGCACACACTGCCAGCTTTAAAGTGTTTAAAATCTATAAAAACCCTGCAGTATTCTACTTGCAGCCCTCAATGTTGGGTTTACATCTCCAGAGACTGAAAATCTTGGCAGAGTTCCTGAGAGACACCTCTTATTGGGGAATCTGACAGAATCCCCGGTTGGTTGGCAATCCATAGTAAAATTTGAACTTCCTGCATTATATAATATTGGCAGAAAGAAGCTGTTGAATGATATGTAATCGGAATCTTTTATGAAATAATGAGAAATATGGGTGCTGGTTTTAATCTTTATGTGCTGTTATTGGGTACGTGCACCAGTTCTTATTGGGTACCGCTTTTGGTGTGTATTTACAAGGCGAACAACACAACTTGGAACCCACCTAGGACTGTGCATAATCGCCATCACAATCGATGAACTCTTACCATTCTTCTGGTAAGAGATAAATCCCACATCCTTAAAAGTCTTGGGGCTTCGATTCGAAGAACTGTTGTACAACAATTTCTACAGCCTCCACATCAAAGATTTTTCGATCCCAAATCTGCTCGTAGTATGTCTAACCATTGACAGCAGAAGGTGGCATTAATGATTTGGTTAGGCTTCAGGACATTCCAGTGAACTATGCCTTTGACAACCTAGCACACACTTAACATCATCTTCTTGGTTGATCTTGACAGCTTCTGTCTCGGCCCCTGAATTTTCAAAACCTCTTATGACATGTGCACCATACGTGTCTGCATCTTCACCATACGCTTGCCGATTGTCGCGGCACGCGGCGGCCGCATTACTGCCTTTGCCGAACTAAAAAAGTAAAGTTTTATGTACTCCTTATCGGTCGCCGTTTCACCGATACGATACGCAATAGCTGTATGCTCGTCCACAGCCACTGCTTGTGGCTCGTCTAACACCAGTAGCACAGAAACGTGTTTGGAACGTTGGTTTTTGGTTGATTTCGTTGAATAACCGTTATCTGTTGAAAGAAGTACGTTTAATTTTTAAATAATATTACAACAAGGACTTGATATTGTTAAAAAAATGTCAGTTGAACATTTATTCAACTGTTATTTTCAACTATAATATAGATTTAGTTTCATGGAATTATTTCTAATTTTTTAAAATAAAATTTGTAATTAAAAGCTAGTTGAATGCCATTAACTATTATTTTTTGTGTCTTCTTTTGCACGTTGAATTTCAGCCTACATTCCAACGAAAATTTGATGTCGTTGAGAGGACGTTAACATGACGTGTTTTAACTACTATATTGAACTGTGCTCCAGATTATCTTTCCAACCAAATTGCATAAAAAAATTGTGCTTAAAAACTAATAGAATAAAATTAACTACGATTCTCATGTTCTCATTTGCATGTTGAAAATAGATTGAATTTTAAATTGTATTTTAACAAACATTTAATTTAGTTAATAGGGCGTTAATGTGAAGTGTTTTCAACTATGACATAGATTTTGCTTTGTATGCGTTTTTCTTAGGTGACATATTACGCTTATTGAAAAATACAAATTTAATACTGCAGCGATGGTCAAAGTGTCAAAGAAGAAAAAATGCACATAACAAAGAAACAAGGAAAGTATTCTTTATTATTATTCTTACATGATGGTGAAACGACGCGTCTGGTTTTGTGGCGAGTGCAGTCTAGACTGCCTGTTATTAAAGATACCGTAAAAGAGTAGTGACTTTCAAGGTGGATCCACAATCCCGCCTCGGGCATGGGTGTTTTTTGTGTGTGATTTTAACTTAGGATTTAAGGTATTTTGGATAAATCAGTATATCCAGTAATATAGGAATAAGTTAAAGTAATTAAAGCCCGCTTAGGGCGAGAAATATTTTTAAAAGATGAATGAGGGGATAAGGTGATGAGCTACCAACGACGAGTGCAGAACGTTCCGTCTACGAACCCTGCAGCAGACAGTTGAATAATTAATTTACTGTTAGAAAGCAACTATCGCCCGCTTCTTGATTTCAACATTATTCAACGTTGAATAAACCGTTGATCAGGCGGAGATTTCGGTACATTTCCAACGTTAAAATAACGTTTCG
Organism: Lepisma saccharinum; assembly: GCA_022664845.1. Lineage (NCBI taxonomy): Eukaryota > Metazoa > Arthropoda > Insecta > Zygentoma > Lepismatidae > Lepisma > Lepisma saccharinum. Next base: position 27,690 of record JAGDQP010023274.1, read on the forward strand.
GTACTAACGTTTAATTCACGTATTTTCAAAGTATGTGTGCTTCTGAGAAATGTTTCTCCGATTACGTGGTCACCGATTTACGTACTGGTAGCCTCATCTATGACGTCAAAACTGGTACAAGTTTTGTAGTTATTCAATATTTCCACCTGAAAGAGAATAGGGACTATGATTTACTGCTTGTATTTATTTAGAGTAATCCGCTTTAGTATGGTGAACCTTTTGCTTTCTTAGTGTGTGTGTTCCAGCATGAGGAAGTAAGAACTAGTCACTGTATATTGTGTTAGATGGAAACAAGATTTTGTACTCGTAATGTGAAGGGAGAGAGACTGATATGGTATAAGATAAAACTAATTTTATGAGCAGTAGCAGCACTATAACTTGCGCCCGTCCCAAAGACGGATAAGGGAAACAGCTTTCCTCACATATGCATAATAATACATTCCAAAATAAGAAAAGAAATTAACTAATTGACAAATTAGATATACTTGGAATAAGAATATCGTATGATAGAAGGATCTGATTTCTTTTAAATATTACGTAACAGTAGGAGTTATCTGTTCCCCTCAACTTTAGAAAATAATATTTACTACAGGTGCTGTTGATAACATAGTCTCTCTTAACCCATCTTCCACAGCTATAAGTTCTTTGCATATTACACTTCTAAATAGATATACTGCGAGTCACTTGGAAGGAAATAATATCAAAGAAAGTGTCAGGTCTTCTTGAAGCATACAATAGTTACTCCAGTGTTTCAAAATCAGAGAATCCCATCGGTGACCTAATATGATAAGCCCAAATGTTTATCCAGTATGATTATTCAGAACAGACAAGAAAGTGTCGGCAACACATTTAGAATCTGAGCTCTCAAAAGAAATTTAACAGTCTATTGAAAGTGTCTTCTGGTGAACATTTAATGCAAAATCTCTATTGGATGTCCAATCTCTATGGGACTAACGAAATGCCCGTTAGTTTACGTTTCCAAATGTTTCACATTCACCCGCTATGGCAAGATATTTAGCAGATGCTGTCAATTATATAAACGAAGGACAAACACCAGTTATTACATGTAACCCACCTCTGTATGCTATTGCTAAGCGCATACAGTGGATACTTAATCAAAATATTTGACGAAGATAGATATTTAATGATGATGGGAGGGCCACATCTAGAGAGGGCCATTATGCGTATAATTGGAGATATTTTAAATGAAAGTGGATGGGTTGAAAGTCTCATTGAAGACAGAACAAGATCTTCTGGTAAAGCTAAGTCTTACATTGAGTTGCATCACATTACAAGGACGATGTATGTGGACGAAGTGAAGTTTCTCTTAACAAAACATGCGATATAAAGAAACGCACGACGGTAACTAATGCTCCAAGACTTACACAATTTGCTTGAGTTAGTTAAACGTGTTAAACCATTTCAAGTAACTACAATTATATCTTTAATTTTAAGGAAGTTGCTGATACACTGTTGACATTGAAGAAATGGATCATTTCCAAATGCACAATGCTCAAAGTGTGTCCATCACAAATAGTTATTAAAGGTATTCACAGTGACAGAGAACATTAGAATTTATTCGATTTTCTAAAAAAAAAAATAAAAAAAATGCAAATATACAAGTTTTACTACATCTGAAAGTTCAGCCCCGTTTGTCTGCTTAAAGAAATTAATATCTATCGAC
>JAGDQP010023275.1:1353-29370 GCA_022664845.1 Lepisma saccharinum
GATTCTTTTCCAGAATTTGGTTTCGGTTTCAGTTGTAATTTGGTTTCGGTTTCTGGAATAGTGTTTGGTTTCTCATTCGGTTTCGGGACACAGAAACTAAAATAGTTCAGTTTATTTTAGCTGACTTGGTTTTGGATTCTTTTCAAGAATTTGGTTTCGGTTTCAGTTGTAATTTGGTTTCGGTTTCTGGAATAGTGTTTGGTTTCGGTTTGTGGAACATTTTTGTTTCTTTTTTGGTTTCGAGAAACAGAAACCGAATTAATTCGGTTTCTTTTAGCTGAATTTGGTTTCGTTTACCATCCCTTGTATCATCAATATCTCCCAAACTAATTGCGCTCGGGATGCCAAAATTTACATGCGAACATATTTTGACATCATAATCATGACGCAGGGGAAAATCGGAACTTTTTTTTGTGCCACATCAGTAGTTTTGATGGTAAGATTCTTAGCTTGAGGTATAAAATTTAGAAGGTCTTTTCCATTTAATCTAAAAGGAATGAACATTATAAGATTTCTTCATCCTTGGGAAACGTATAATAGAGGTTAGATGGGCCTGTACACAAAACGTCACCAGCAGCAGTCAAAGCAGTATAAATGGCACTATGAGCGGAATCAACCTCATCGGAAACATGGAAAGCTCGAATTATTTCAAAGATACGAACGAAAGTTTCTTCGAAGTAGAAACAACATGCAAGAGCGTAGTTGCAATAGGATAGCGCTCTTATCCTGGCCTCTTTAGCCATGGGAAAACAAAATCTTCTTTGAACGTTTTGATATCGAGCACTTGCAAATACTTATCAAATCGTGTGGCAATTTCCAAGAAACCTCGTTTACTTTAAGATGTGTATAGTGCGTTGGGTGAGTAACTCGATATATCCTGAAAAATTAAAATAATCAACAGTAATTTTGCCTGTTGTTGATGTACCTTACGTTAACTAGCTGCACGACAAAAGTACCTGCGCTTACTAAAAACTACATGGCATATGTTCAGTTACGTCTGTTCGTTTCTAGTGATACTTATAGAAATGTAAGTTACGTCCAAGCTCCAGTGACAAATATCTGAAATTGGTTGGGATACAGACGCGCCAACTCGTCACAATATAGAACTCGTCACAAAAACTCCCAAGATATCAATAACTAAAAAAAATGGAGTTACGCCACTTCGTCTCTTGACCGACGTTATATTCTCATAGATATAAACACGTTTATTGAAATAGCTTACTGAGAATAAGGGCACTATTACAGTCACTTTATAATTCTTCAATTGGCACGACCCATGCTTTCGTTCTAGTCATGCATGAACAAAATTATTTTTCACTTTTTAGTACGAATTGTTTAAAAAAAGTATGTCTTTAAAATGTTTATTATTATTTTTTTACCCAAATCCTAAAATGTTCTGGAACCAGTCAAACGCCAGATCGTTGCAGATTAGTATGTATGCGTAATATTAAAAAGAAAAAACTAAATAAATATTCCTTTAAAATTTAGAAATATATAAAAATATCTGAAGGTAACAATGAAATATTGCATTGTCACCCGACTTACGTCGCCTGGCTAAGCTTCATAATTGTATAACGTCGAGAAATGGGTTCAATTAACGTTGCAAAATTTGAGAACACCACCAACCTTTGAGAACTATGGAAAAGAATGTAAAAAGCGGGTCGCACAGCGTGTGAAGCGTATAACACTGAGTTAAAACTGAAAATTTGGTCCACATGGGATTAGACTGAAATTGGAGCAAGAAGTTTAAATGAAGAGTACAGGGAGAAAACAATCACTGTCACATTTTGAAACTTGCGAGAAATGACGCATTTTAAGGTTTTAGCGCTTGAATTTATTTTTGGTTTAGCGCTTTGGCGTAGGTCGATAATGTGCCAGAGGACCAAAAATAATTTTAAATTGAAGTGCTTACAAATTAAAAAGTGTGCGTTTTTACAACTTTTTTTTCTGACTAATTGTTTTTTCCCTGTACTCTTGAAATATATGCTCTGGAGCCTATCTGTAGAGACTAAGCAGTCACTCCAGTATTGTTACGTAGAGCTCGATATTGTTAACATATTGAAAAAAAAAAGCCGTAACAAACAGAAAGTTGAAACTATTGTATTCTGTTTCGTGGAAGTAAAAACAAACATATTTCTCGATAGGGATTAGATCATTCTACAGTGAAAGAAAAGAATTAAAAAAATTACACGTTAACGACTTACGCCACAATGACAGCACTTTAAACCAAACTTAAAATAGTGATAGAAAGAGCATTGCAAACAGATATTTTCTGCCTTAACTTGTTCAGATGTGTTGTGTCCTGGTATATATTAATTATTTCGTTAAGTGATGATGTGAGTATTTTTTCTTTTCTTTTCTTTTTCTTCAAAATAAATGTACACAGTGAGATACATGTATCTATTGAACCAATACAAATCGATTACGTAGGAGATGAAATTCCTCAGTATTTCATGCCTGAAGGTTCGAATCTAAACAGGTAAAACTCGTGTCCAAAATTATGTTGTTTTTTCCTTCAAACGAATAAACTTAGAATGAACATACTGAGGGCGTCACCAGTATGGAGGATTAGTGCAACCTTTAAAGAAGTAGGTAAATTGGTGGAAGAAATTGATCTAAATATCACTAATATAAAAGATGTTCAAACTACTTGTAAGGAACATGTTTCACAGTTTGTAAGATTATTTTTATTTTTCTTGAACACTATTACTTCATTTGTGTATCTATTGTGTTCTATAAATAAAGAAATAAAATAATTTCTTACTCTGCCTCAACGAGATACAGCGGGCTAACAATTGGTGTCTCATAGAAAGAACGAGCTAGAAATTGAACGTCATGCCCAGTAGTGGTGCAAGGGGGAAACGAGCGGGACCCTCGCCCCGTGCCGCAAGTGTCGAGGAAGCTCGCGCTAATAAACAGTGGAATGATAAGGAAAATACGAGACAAAATCCGAAAAATCAAATTTATAAAATAAGCTCGAAAACCATCTTATGTTGTAGTTAAATATCCAACAGGCACTAAACTACTTCGTTTGTAATTCTGAAACGCATACTCATTAGTGCATGTCCGCTCGAATTTTCCCATTTTGTCAACATTTTCGGAAAGCGATTACGTATATTATCTTGCTGCAGCAGCGATTGAGGCAAATAATGTGTTATGCAAATATAGTAGGCAAAGCCATTGTGAGGTATTTCAGGGCCCAAGGCATGTGCAGAAAATGGAATTCCCTCGTTTTTATTGGCATTTTATTTACTTTAATTTTAATATATTGTATAGGTATTGAAAAAAGAAACGTAATATTTCTCATGCCACTTATCAATTTTTTATAAATTTTGCGAAAAAAATGTTATAACTCCAATTGCCTGTGATTTGCATAAAAAACGAACTTTTTTTTCTCAAACTGACAAATTTTTATTTCGGCGCTTAGTATACATTTGGAGTTCTTTCTTTTACATGTAGTATTCGATGTCCCTGATTTTGCGCCCAAGGCTAAGGCACAGATGGTAGTAGTTTTTCTAGTTCGGCTACAGTGCAATCATATCTTTAATGTACTTGACAACTGTGTCCTCACGTTGAGAGCTCTGCACACCGTACTACAGTAGGTACAAGTGAGATGTCCATTTCGAAACGGGTACTTCTGTACAAATTTTGAAATTGAGATACTGGCATTGTTGAATTTGTTTTATCACTTACGAACGCATTAGCAAGATTTGTCGATTCAAAAAGTCTTTAAATTCATTTGAATTTCATGAGAAAGTGATAAAACGAACTTAAGAATGCCAATATTTTAATTTCAAAATTTGCTCCGAAAAACTCGGGCAGAAACATAATGAACAGTAAAAGTTGTAAATAATTTTATCTTTTCAAATATTGTTTGCAAAAGTAAAATATTGGTAACCTTCTCCAAGTATTTTTAAGATATCTGCAAATGTTCCCTAGCGTTTAAAAATTAGAAGTGCTTGTATCAGTCTCCTAGCATTTATAGTTCTTGGACAAAGATCCGTTTGGAAATGGACGCCTCGAAAGATAACACTGAAAAACGAGCTATAGATATCTGACATGATATTTACTTTATCTAATGCAATTTGTCATACGGAATTCAAATCCGAAAACCGTTTTGCTCTATCGCCTCAGGTCTTTAAGACATCGCCCAACTTTTATATTTCACGCTACACCCATTTTAAAATTCCAACCGGCCGTGCACAGATATGTGAGCTTATGCGCTGATTAATGCAGAGGCAAGCTTGGATATTTTTTTTTCTTCCAAAACAGTTCTTAATATAAACCTATAGGGCACATATTGTCAATTTGTATTCGTGTTAACAACGGATATCCAGTGTCCGAATTACCACTGCAATAGGGGGAAATCCCTCTCTGTGGAACTGGGTGTCTCCCAAAATGTTTTCAATTTCCCCATGTAAATGTTCTGGGAAGTATACTTTATCCCCTCTGTAAAATACTCCTTTATTAGCACCCTGCGGATAGCAGACCTTTATCACGTGTCATTAAGCAACATTTGTGATTTAATAAAAAACAAACGCCAGTATCTATTTTATTTCTTTGTATACCCGCTTGAAGTGGAACTAACGAAATTTAAACCCTTGACGTTTCTTGTATTCATTGAAACAAACATATTGTCATGATTGCGTTACTATAATTTTGTTTGTTTCTTTTAATTTTCAGTGACAGTGGATATTATGGCGTCCAGAGGTTGCATAAATTCACTAGATTGATTTTGCTACATGTGCGGCTATTTCAAGGACAAATCTCATCGGAAGGCTTTTACACCGTTTCTGAAAAAAGCATATGGACTATAATTTGATTCCGAGGTGGATAGTGGAATGTCATGGGCACCACAATACATCTGTTTGTCCTGTGCACGCAACTTGCGCGACTGGATAAGGAGGGCAAAGAAGAACAACCATCTGGCATTCGGAGTTCCTATGATATGGCGTGAGTCAAAAGACCACATTGGGGACTGTTATTTCTGTTTGGCAAACGTCACTGGATTCTCCTACAAAACTCGTGCATGTGTAAAGTATCCAGACGTTACCTTAATTTCGAAATTAATTCCAAATGACCCCCTCACTTTGCCAATACCAACACCACCTGAAGAATACACAGTTGAAGAAGAAATGCAAGAGGAAAATTCTCTTTCATCTTCTAGTAACGATTCAGACTCTGACTACCAACCTGAAGAAGCTATTTATTTGTTAAATAATGAAGAACTTCGGCACCTTGTACGGGACATGGCACTAACAAAAGGTCAAGCTGAACTGCTCGGTTCACGTCTTAAAGAATGTGGTTTGCTTGCACCGGGTACTGTGACTTATCACTTTCGGCACTCAAAAGAAACTCGAGAAGTTCTTCACAGTGAGTGACAATATTTGCTACTGTACGGACGTTAAAGGTCTTATGTTAAGTCTAGCGGTGGACAACAGCATTGAAGAATGGCGACTGTTCATAGACTATTCAAAGACAAGTTTGAAGGCAGTGTTGTTACATAATGGAAATAGATATGCGTCAGTACCTGTTGGATATTCTGCACACTTAAAAGAGACATACGAAACAATGTCGCTACTTCTTGAAAAATACGCTATAACGAGTACAATTGGCGAATCTGTGGTGATTTAAAAGTAATCACAATTCTCATGGGAATGTAGACAGGATTCACCAAGTACTGCTGCTTCATCTGCGAGTGTGATAGCAGAGATAGACAGCATCATTAAATAAAGAAGAATTGGCCGATCAGAAATAGAATGCAGCCAGGAAGTAAAAACGTCCTTCGTGCGCCTTTTGTTAAGCGTGACAAGGCTATCATGCCACAGCTCCACATAAAACTGGGGATCGTGAAAAATTTCGAGAAAGCACTAGACACTGAATCAGATGCTTTTCACTACCTGTGCAGCAAGTTTTCGGAGTTAAGTTATGCGAAAGTAATAGAAGGTGTGTTCATAGGTCCACAAATTAGGAAGACCATGGCTGACAGCAACTTCCAAGACTTGCTAAGTGATACTGAAAGAGATGCATGGGTGGCATTCAAGTCAGTCGTAGCAAATGTCCTTGGCAATAATAAATCCGACGACTATGTCAATGTTGTGCAGAAGTGTATTAGTGCGTATAAACAGCTTGGTTGCAATATGTCTCTCAAAATTCATCTCCTTGACTCACACCTTGACTTTTTCCCCGAGAACCTACGTTCAGTCAGCGATTAACATGGAGAACGATTCCATCAGGACATCTCGGTGATGGAGTCACGCTACCAGGGTCGATGGAGTGCAGCGATGCTACTGACTACTACTGGACACTTCAGCGGGACATGCCAAATTCTCAGCACAAGCGCAAGTCTAAAGCTAAGAAATTCATACCATAAACTAAAAACGTGTATTCAGTATGTATGTATTTTATATCTATATGTGTGTATTTGTATATTTTATGTGTATTATACCTTTTAAAGATTGTTACAATATATTTAGGTTACATGTGGCATATTTACAATATTTATTTAGGTAAAGCCATGTTTTTATGTACTGCAGGTAGCAATTAGTGTTCTAATAAAACTCCAGTTTGTGAGTTAAGTGCCTTGATACAATATTAAAGATTTATAGATGATGTTACACCTATATCTCAAAAGCGTTGGGTGATAGAGATAAACGGTTTTCATAGTTGAAATCTGCATGCTTGAACGAAGTATTTTTATTTAATTAGTACTTTCATGAACTGAATTTCTATGTACTTCAGCAAGTCATCAGTCTTATCAAAAGAAGTATGCTAAATCATGAAAATCCTAGCCCTAATTATCATGCATAAGTTATAGTGAATGAACGATAAGTTTTCCGTCTTGGCTAGTGAGTCATTCGCGAGTTCCCTAGTTTTCTTAGAGATTCTGAATAACGGAGAAGTAGGATATTGTAGCAAATAGTAGCAGCGTGCGCTCACGATTGTGTTCACCAAACGGCCTCAATCAAATTCACTTGCTCCGGGCCCCAGATTGCCTTGCGCCGCCACTGGTCGTGCCTGAGTTAGTCTTGAATTTGCTCTAGAGTTAATGTTCACTTTGGTCAAAGGTTAATGTTCAAATTTGCTCTCTAGCATTTCATCTACCGTATCCCGATCTGCTTAACTCTATGTAAGTGTTCAATAAAAGTTGAATGTCTTTTATGGCGTTTAGGCAGCTATGGTCGATGCCAGAATATGGGTGGGGTGAGAAAGTGATGAAGAACTCGACCAGGGCTTAATTTTGAAGACACCATCCCAGCATTAATCTTGTGTGACTAAGAATATCCCTTGATAGACCTCAGTTAGGATGGCAGCCGCATGGATCGAACCCAGGACCTACCGAATGGGAAGCCAATACTCCAACAAACTGAGCTACGGCTGCTCGACTCATGTTTAAAATACCGCGTTAAAGAGCTCGCTATGCGTTAAAGAATTTTTTTTTATTTTCTCACACAAAACGTAAAGCCATTTGTGCATAAAATTGGTGCATCTTTTCCCAAACAAGAGAACATCTTACTCAAATGTATGGGTTAAGATGCACATATTCTTATGCCAGTTTAAAGGCCCATATAGCCATTGAACTTTATATGTACTTTAGTAGTTTGATAGCGGATGTTGAAGATACATTTGTGTAACTCTTGCTGTTCTATTTCATTTAATTACTCCACACTGTCATATTCCTACAATCTATAATTTACCAAATTAAAAACAAATCAAACAGTGTCAATAGACTGGGAAAGAAAAACATATTAGTCTCAGTACGTTATTATCAATGTAATCAACAAATTAGGGATAAATGCTGTATTAGCTAATGTTTCTTTCTTAATTGCAGTTTTCCGTTTCTCTTTATCACATTGCAAAATAGTGGACGAAATTTCCTGTGAGGTTGAATTAAAAAAAAACAGGAACAATTATGATATGCATAGAATTTTTAATGGTTCTTATATGTCTCCAAGAGTTTCACATGCTTCATATAAATATCTATTAGCCCAGCAGAGCAATTATATACAACGAACATCTCGTACAAGTATCGACTGTCAGTTGTTCTCTGGTCAGCAAAATGAAATTCTTGGTAAGTTTATTTATTATCACTATTATTTTTTGTGTGCATATATTAAGTTGATGTTAATGACAATATGAGGACTTTTACATCACGTTTAAGTAAACTCAGAGTTCACACTGGTTTGGAGAGCGTAATACCACAAATGTCCAAATATGGATGCAGCATTAGATTGTGCTAGAGTTCTTCCATTTTAGACAGTGAATGTTTATTTTTTTTAAAGACGAGAAGATTTTGTTTAGTGTATAGTAACAGAAAATATCAATTCAAACATGTACGAGAGTTACTAAACAATTTATTCTGAAATTTATCCTTCGTAAACCGAAGCTTTCTTCTCAGCAACAATACTCAAGGGAGCTATATTTGTATCCACGCGCTCTTTCGTTTGTACAAATATTTATTTGTATTGTAAGTATCGATAAACTTATTTAAATAGTGGTTATACGTTAAATTTAACAGAAAAGTTAGCAAAGGAAATACAAGAAGAGCAATCGTCTCCACTTTGGATTCATTTTGAATTACCCTTCATTGAATTCCCACTTGGCATTTTTACTAGTCATGACTTGTTCTGAATTTGTATATTGTCCACATATTGTACAGTTTTCCTTACGCTATACATTGGTCTTCAAAGTAAGTAGAAGATTTTACGATTATACAAACTACATGAAATATTGGTCACGGAAAATATTGGAAAATCTATTATTTTTTCTTTCTCTCATGTTCGTTGGCAAATACTTTAGAAAATATATTCATGTTATTTCCGTTATTACTGATTTATATGATGTGACTGTTATCTAATGTAAAGTATTCTAAACAAGAAATATTTCTTGTTTTCATCATTGCTTAGCACAACAAACGAAACTATTAGAAACAAAGAAAGGGAATTGAGAAAATTGATGAAAGACCAGAACTCAGTTCCCTTCTCCGCGTACGATCCTAGAAATCAATAAATGTTAATCTCTGCAATGAAAGGATATGAGAATACGGTAATTGCTACCTACATCTGGGCAGAGAAGTGACATAAACAGAAAAAAAACCGTTAGTTTTTTTCTAAAGCTTCCGTTTTTCAAGAACAGAAACATAAGTCTGCACTTTAAAAAAAAAATATAGTTTTTTTCAAGGCAGCAATTTGTAATAGTGTTAAACGTCTCTTCAATATTTATATATAGGTAATTAAGAAGAAATAAAACATAAATTAAACCCTAGATTTTGTAAGATTACGAATAGTTTTTTGGTTCATGTGAGATATTCCGGGTTGTCTAGCTCTCAGTGTTGCCAACTTAAAATAGTTTTAAAAAATTTCTTCAATACTGTATTTTCCTCAAACTTAGCTTAAACACCATTTAATACAATACAAGAAAGTCTAGGCTGCCCCCGCCTCAAGCACCGGAGTTGTCAGTGTTGCCAGTCTAATTAAAAATTCAAGCTGTGACTTTATTAGTAAAATCTACAAGTGTGCATTGATTTACACTAAATTTAACATACATGTTTATTAGGTACTGGGACAGGTTATACAGGCACTCCAGATGCCGTAGTTTGGCAGTGTTACCAAATGATTTTTAAAATCTCATAGATTTCATATTTGTTACCGTTCGACGTATCCGCATCGACCTCGGGATGGCCGAGAGGTTAGAGCGCTTGCTTCTTGTGCGCGTGGCCACGGGTTCAAATCCCGCCAGGGGTATATTGAACTTAGTGGTTCCGAGTCCACTTTATCAAAAACTTTAGGTCCCGTCCTTAGACGCTCACCATCTCGCTTAGGACGTTAATAATAATCCATTCATTCACGTATCCGCATCAATTTACACCAAATTTGACATATGCATTAGGTATTGGGACAGTTCGTGTGCGAACCTCCAGCGCCGCAGTTCTCAGTGTTACCAAGCAATTTCAGATTAAATTGTAATGTTTTTTCCATATTGTTGAACGTATCAAAATTGTGACGCATCATAGAGGTACTTGTCCCACAGTTGACAGTGTTGCGAATCATTTTTTTAAACAATTAACTTCGGAACAGTTCGACGTATCTGCACCAAACATTGAGTACACAATTGAAGTATACTATGGCGGTTCCCAGCACCCAAACACCTAGATGTCAGCGTTACCAACATATTTTAAAATTCAATTTTTCTAATGGTTCCTATTACTAAACTTTCGGGAAAGAGCATGGTGAGCTGTGAGATTTGATTACGTTATGAGATAATTTGAAATAACACTTCTCATAGTCCTATTGCAACAGACTCATTAGAAGAAACCTATATGTAGTTTCTTCTTTACAAGAGTATTCATTATGGCTTTATACAGCTCTTTACTAAATATGCATAGCCCTATAACATAAAATATTTTTTGTTACACTCTCTTTATCTGTATATATATATATATATTCACAGTTTGGACTAGGCTTGGAGCCTAGTGCATGGGGGAGCAAATCCACCAAGCTTTATAGTGAAACACAATGTCCCATACAAGCAAACATACATACCTGCCCTTGAATATCATTTCCCGGAATTTTAAGCTACTGATAATTGATATTTACATATGGTAATTATGACCAATGATAGATATCTTCCTTGAATAATACCGTAATTAGAAATTAACGTATTGTATACGCGGGATGAGAGTATATTTCGGTAAGCATTCATAGTTCTTCATTTAACACTTGTATCTTCGAAGTTATATTATTTCTGGGAACTAAAAATTTTTCCTATGATTCAAAATATGTCTCCACTTCCTTGGATATTCTTAGTGTTTTATTACAAACTATTCCAAATAACTTCAGTCCATATGTCCTTAGTTAGATGTGTCCAAGAACCGGTAAGATGGCAGGAAGATAGAGGATTATTTGATGTTCAAAGGATAACAGTACATCATCAGATTCTAGTTATTCTGGAAAGGAAATGCAAATTTTAATCTCAATTGTGGACTGTTGAAATTGAGAAAATAAGTGTTAAAAAATGAAATGTATTATTTTCCGAGGACCGATATCGGTCCGCGGATCGTCGGTTGAAAACCACTGCCGTAGAATAGTGGTTGTAGGTCACAAAAGAATATTATTGTTGTAGAAACTTAAAAGAAGTCTGAATGTCAATGTAAAGGGTACTAGCAAAAAAGTCAGATAGTATAACATAAGTTGTAACAGAAATGTGTTTGCCTAAGGTACATTTGTCTCCTCTCCCCTCCCCTGGGTAGTCTAGTCTTAAGGAACATTTAATCACATGTATTCTCTTCTTTTCAGGTTCCGTTATTCTTGGTTGCTTGCGTCATACTAACTGTCCAAGCAGAATCTGATGGGCAAGATGACTTCATTGCTGGTAGAAACGAAAGAAGTCTCGTGAGATATCCCTACTACTCACAGTTAAATACCCTGCAGTACCCTCTTCGTTATCCTAATTATTATCCATACTCTTATCCATCGTACAACCCGTACTACTACAACTACGGCCATGGATATTATCCGTCAAGGGGAATTGGTTACCAAACTCACTTGGGTTAATGTTGTGAAATACACCATTATTTAGCAGGTGGGACACCATTGCTGAAACGTCAGATCTTAAGCATCTGATTTCTTCGATATAATAAATAATTTTCACGTATTTTTTTAAAGTTTTTTTTTGTATTAGGGTAATGGGAAAATAAAGAACTGTGTAGTAATGAACACATGTTTATTAGTTCTTTTGCGGAATAAATGACAATATTATGTAGAAATACTTGTAAATTCTGTAAATTCGAAAATTAGCATTTTGTTGCATTTACTCTTAAATGTGGATATAGTGTAAGACCTTTACTTTAAAGACTGGTAACCTTAACTCCATTTTAAAGTTTAACATTTTCTTTGTAATGGCTTAACGTTAACTGAAAATTGGCTGAAACTGACCAAAGTGTTTCGTCGGTGAACGTTCAACTTATTTTACGCTTACAATTCGGTCATTTTCTGATCGAAGTGTAAGCTAAACTGGTCGTTTTGAGGTTACGTTCTTTTGTGGATGAAGTTTAAGCCTTAGTTGGATATTTTATAATCCAATAACAGGAGTAAAGTTACTTATTGTCACTGAACGCCCCGCCATTTTGAGTGTTTATGTTGCTTTTACACTGTAAACAGTAAACAGTTGACTGGTGGATCGAGAACGACATGATTATATTGGCGGAAAGAGGAATTAAGTTGGGTATAAATCTTTTCACACTAGCAAACGTATCTCTCCCTTTTTTCTCCCGACATTCCTAGTAGTAAAATCTACAACATGTTAATCATTAACCTCCTGCGCAGTAAAATCCTAGCTATAAATATCACTCGCAAAGCCATAAACACCAACTGCCTTCGTAGCTAAGTGGCGAGAGCTTTTTGCCAGTGGATCCTGGAACGAAGCCCGGCCACCTGAACTTTTTTATTTATTTTTTTCAATTTTAAAGGAACATTAAATTTTCTTTTTTATACTTTAAAGAAATGATCTGCTTCAGTGTAATACGTTGAAAAAGACGTATAAGCCCATTTTCAAAATTTTCAGAGAGTAAAACGTTCAACCGAAAACTGACTGAATGTAGGTTCATCCAAAAAGTGGAGGCAGCTAAGCTGCCTCCATTTTTTGGATGAACGTTGTTTCTAATATTTTTAAAGTGTAGATTTGATGGACTAAATACATTGGTTAATAGTTTCGAATTGAATTACCAAAGAAACTGCTTCTTTGAAGGTAAAATATTCTTCTTGCAGTAATATTCTGAGAAATTAATTGTTATTTACCCCAAGCAATAATAATTAGTCTTCGGAAGCTTGTTGTTCATTTCTAAAGTTACATGTGCCTTGATGCTGTAACATGTATTGTGCGCAATAGGCTGATAAAGTTCGTGACGTAATATCCATGTGGAAGAAATAACGGCAATTTCCTACATCTTAACCATATTATCAATAGTAGTTCTTTCATTTCACTAAGCATTTCTTCTTGTATTTGCTATTGTTGATTATCATGGAGGTGATATGTGAACTTTAGACTGACCATCACTCTTCACTTCACATATCTTAACTTTTTTACATAATATTATGAAGTATCCAACACTCAATAACACTTATACTGAGTTCCTAATATGAAAATTAGAATTGACTTGTTTTTAAAAGGTTGTAGGCATTGGCAGTATGTACTATGAGCCGCTATAGAGTTTGAGAATCTGAAGGATTTGAGCACTGATCTGAAATATCTTCTGGAAATATGCGAAGTAATCAACTCTGGAAATTGTTCGTCTCGTATGGCTCGGCGTAACTATTGCGCTTTGTCAAAATCTAGATGGTTCACTTAGGCAAACTGAGAACTGCGTTAATACGTAGCAACAGCGACGCATTCAGAACTACGATATTTCAATGCGTACCTAATAAAAATGTACACACCGCACCGGTGTGGTTTACTTAAAAGAAATTCCCTTCATGTATCGATGGCACTCAGCATTTTTAGGACTGATTCGATTTCCTCAATACCTAGATGATGACTACAACGAAATTATTGATCCTGTGCTCCGTAGGAATGCTTATTTGATCCACCTTGAGAATGTGCTTCTCAGCATGATAAACGACGGGAGATGGGAAATAAGAAAACTCGACTGAAGAAGGATCCTAAAGACACGTAATTAGACAAAGGAAGGAAGACAGATTCGCAGATAGTTTTCCAAGCTCCCTATGACCTCCATTTCGGAGCAACTGCCAACCTAGACTTTCTGACTGGAAAGAATCGGAACGGATGGAACTCTTGTTAACTATGTACTTACCTCGAGAACAAATTGTAGAAACTATACGACTTGCAGCAAATGAAGAGAAGATAAAAGTATATTTGGACCGTAAACAATTCGTGAAGAGAGTTGTCGAGATCGTGACTGAGGTGGCTTCGTCTGTATGCGATTTTGAACTTATTATATTTTTTATTACCTGCAGCTAATAATTTCAACCTAGTTTTTATAACAGAATTTACGTAGACATTCTGAAAGGTTAAATAAACACACGTCAAACTTTGGACAGTGATTTCGTGACAGGCTATTAGTGTGAACTTTGTCAATTGTATTTATTTTTTCAGATGATTCTAGTATTTAAAACATGCCATATATTTTTGACTTGTTACTATACGTGTGACATCTTGACACACATTTTCTTGATATTTTCATTCGGAATGTTTTTGTCTTAATTATGTCTGTCGCTTGGATTACGTTCACTTCTTAGTAACGTGATGCATCTTCCATAATTTCTATTGAGATATTTTGTTCTAAAGAAGGTCTTTGTTATAGTTCTTTTCTAGTACAATCACGAAGAAAATATTCCGGGAGCGTTATGTTTTAATTTTATTCAACCAACATTTATGGATCTCACTGGCAGCTATGCAGCCCACATCGACGCTCAAATATGACGGGCTTAGGGATGATTGCTAGTCTGGTCCATAGAATGTGCAAGTTAAATTACAATTAAAATATGACGCTCCCGAAATACTTTCTTCCGTGACTGTACTATGTTCTCCACCGTTTCTCTTTTATGACCATGCCAGACACAAAAAAACTAACATTCAAACATACTGATGGGGCAGGAAAAAGTTGATTTTCGCCTGGGTCATGATTAGCATGTCAAAATACGTATGTGCGCATGTAAATGTTGGCAACCCGAGGGCAATTAGTTGAGGAGATATAATCAGATTCTTGTCTGCAGAGGGTGACATAAAAGTGTTGGAATACCATTATGCTTTTAAAATGGTAAATACATAGTAATGGGTACTGGGTTAAAGGCGCTACTTTGTAGAGGGTATATTCTTCATGGACGCCATGTTGAAGTCAGCATTTTGAATCATTGTTGACTCTTAAATAGGAGAGGGTTAGTGTAATATCTCATCCTGGGCTAGAATTTTGTGAGAAACACGTTTCAGAATTCAAATTTGCTGTGAATGTAATATTATGAGAGATGCTAGTATGGGGTAGTGATACAATAGCCTATTTTGCCTTGAAATAACGACGGAAATGAAATCCAAATCCGTACAAATCCAAGTCGCACTATACACAGGAACAATTTGTATGCATTTAGGTTTCACTTCCGTCGTTATTGCAAGGCAAAATAGGCTATTGTATCATTACTCCATGGTATTGTATCATCACATACCCTTATCTCTCACAATATTACATTCACAACAAATATGACTTCAGAAACGTATTTCCCAAAAAATTCTAGCCCAGAATAACACATTACACGACCCCCTTCCTATTTAAGAGAGTCAACCGAGATTCAATATGGCGGACTTCAACGTGGCGGCCATGGAGTGTATAGCCTCCACAAAGTAGCGCCTTCCACCCAGTCTCCATTACTATGTATTTGCTTTCCATTTCTTTCACCAATTTAAAAGTAAAATGGTATTCCAACACTTTTATGTCACTCTCCGCAGACAAGAAACTGACTATTCTATCATCAATATCTCCCAAACCAATTGCGCTCGGGATGCCAAAATTTACATGCGAACATATTTTGACATCATAATCATGACGCAGAGGAAAATCGGAATTTTTTTTTCTGCCCCATCAGTAGTTTTGATTGTAAGATTCTTAGCTTGAGGTATAAAATTTAGAAGGTCTTTTCCCTTTAATCTAAAAGGAATGAACATTATAAGATTTCTTCATCCTTGGAAAACGTATAATAGAGGTTAGATGGGCCTGTACACAAAACGTCACCAGCAGCAGTCAAAGCAGGATAAATGGCACTATGAGCGGAATCAACCTCATCGGAAACATGGAAAGCTCGAATTATTTCAAAGATACGAACGAAAGTTTCTTCGAAGTAGAAACAACATGCAAGAGCGTAGTTGCAATATGATAGACCTCTTATCCTGGCCGCTTTAGCCATGGGAAAACAAAATCTTCTTTGAACGTTTTGATATCGACCACTCGCAAATACTTATCAAATCGTGTGGCAATTTCCAAGAAATCTCGTTTACTTTAAGATGTGTATAGTGCGTTCGGTGAATAACTCGATATATCCTTAAAAGTTAAAATAATCAACAGTAATTTTGTCTGTTGTTGATGTACCTTTCGTTAACTAGCTGCACGACAAAAGTACCTGCGCCTACTAAAAACTACATGGCATATGTTCAGTTACATCTGTTCGTTTCTAGTGATACTTATAGAAATGTAAGTTACGTCCAAGCTCCAGTGACAAATATCTGAAATGTGTTGGGATACAGATACGCCAACTCGTCACAATATAGAACTCGTCACAAGAACTCCGAAGATATCAATAACTAAAAAAAATGGAGTTACGCCACTTCGTCTCTTGACCGACGTTATATTCCAATAGATATAAGCACGTTTATTGAAATAGCTTACTGAGAATAAGGGCACTATTACAGTCACTTTATAATTCTTCAATTATCACGACTCATGCTTTCGTTTTAGTCATGCATGAACAAAATTATTTTTCACTTTTTAGTACGAATTGTTTAAGGAAACTATGTGTTTAAAAAGTTTATTATCTTTTTTTTTTACCCAAATCCTAAAATGTTCTGGAACCAGTCAAACGCGAGATCGTTGCAGATTAGTATGTATGAGTAATATTAAAAAGAAAAAAACTAAATAAATATTCTTTTAAAATTTAGAAATACGAGAAAATCCGACGTATATAAAAATATCTGAAGGTAACGATGAAATATTGTATTGTCACCCGACTTACGTCGCCTGGCTAAGCTTCATAATTGTATGACGTCGAGAAATGGGTTCAATTAACGTTGCAAAATTTGAGAACACCACCAACCTTTGAGAACTAAGGAAAAGAATGTAAAAAGCGGGTCGCACAGCGTGTGAAGCATATAACACTGAGTTAGAACTGAAAATTTGGTCCACATGGGCTTAGACTGGACGAGGAGTAAGAAGTTTAAATGAAGAGTACAGGGAGAAAACAATCACTGTCACATTTTGAAACTTGCTACAAAAGACGCATTTTAAGGTGTAAGCGCTTGAATTTATTTTTGGTATAGCGCTTTGGCATAGGCCGATAATGTGCCAGAGGACCAAAAATAATTTTAAATTGAAGTGCTTACATCTTAAAAAGTGTGTGTTTTTACAACTATTTTTCTGACTAATTGTTTTTCCCTGTACTCTTAAATATATGCTCTGGCGCATATCTGTAGAGACTAAGCAGTCACTCCAGTATTGTTACGTAGAGCTCGATATTGTTAACATATTGAAAAAAAAAGGCCGTAACAGACAGAAAGTTGAAACTATTGTATTCTGTTTCGTGGAAGTAAAAACAAACATATTTCTCGATAGGAATTCGATCATTCTGCAGTGAAAGAAAACCATTTAAAAAATTTCACGTTAACGACTTACGTCACAATGACAGCACTTTAAACCAAACTTAAAATAGTGATAAAAAGAGCATTGCAAACAGATATTTTCTGCCTTAACTTGTTCAGATGTGTTGTGTCCTGGTATATATGAATTATTTCGTTAAGTGATTATGTGAATATTTTTTCTTTTCTTTTCTTTTTCTTCAAAATAAATGTACACAGTGAGATACATGTATCTATTGAACCAGTACAAATCGATTACGTAGGAGATGAAATTCCTCAGTATTTCATGCCTGAAGGTTCGAGTCTAAACAGGTAAAACTCGTGTAGAAAATTATGTTGTTTTTTCCTTCAAAGGAATAAACTTAGAATGAACATACTGAGGGCGTCACCAGTATGGAGGAAGAGTGCAACCTTTAAAGAAGTAGGTAAATTGGTGGAAGAAATTGATCTAAATATCACTAATATAAAAGATGTTCAAACTACTTGTAAGAAACATGTTTCACAGTTTGTAACATTATTTTTATTTTCCTTGAACACTATTACTTCATTTGTGTATCTATTGTGTTCTATAAATAAAGAAATGAAATAATTTCTTACTCTGCCTCAACGAGATACAGCGGGCTAACAATTGGTGTCTAATAGAAAGAACGAGCTAGAAATTGAACGTCATGCCCAGTAGTGGTGCAAGGGGGGAACGAGCGGGGCCCTCGCCCCGTGCCCCAAGTGTCGAGGAAGCCCGCGCTAATAAACAGTGGAATGATAAGGAAAATACGAGACAAAATCCGAAAAATGAAATTTATAAAATAAGCTCGAAAACCATCTTATGTTGTAGTTAAATATCCAACAGACACTAAACTACTTCGTTTGTAATTCTGAAACGCATACTCATTAGTGCATGTCCGCTCGAATTTGCCCATTTTGTCAACATTTTCGGAAAGCGATTATGTATATTTTCTTGCTGCAGCAGCGGTTGAGGCAAATAATTTGTTATGCAAATATAGTAGGCAAAGCCATTGTGAGGTATTTCAGCGCCCGAGGCATGTGCAGAAAATGGAATTCCCTCGTCTTTATTGGAATTTTATTTACTTTAATTTTAATATATTGTATAGGTATTGAAAAAAGAAACGTAATAATTCTCATGCCACTTATCAATTTTTTATAAATTTTGCGAAAAAAATGTTATAACAACTCCAATTGCCTCTGATTTGCATAAAAAACGAACTTTTTTTTCTCAACCTGACAAATTTTTATTTCGGCGCTTTGTATACATTTGGAGTTTTTTCGTTTACATGTAGTATTCGACGTCCCTGATTTTGCGCCCAAGGCTAAGGCACTGATGGTAGTAGGGTTTCTAGTTCGGGTACAGTGCAATCATATCTTTAATGTACTTGACAGCTGTGTCCTAACGTTGAGAGCTCTGCACACCGTACTACAGTAGGTACAAGTCAGATGTCCATTTCGAAACGAGTACTTCTGTACAAATATTGAAATTGAGATACTGGCATTGTTGAATTTGTTTTATCACTTACGAACGCATTAGCAAGATTTGGCGATTCAAAAAGTCTTTAAATTCATTTGAATTTCATGAGAAAGTGATAAAACGAACTTAAGAATGCCAATATTTTAATTTCAAAATTTGTTCCGAAGAACTCGGAGAGAAACATAATGAACAGTAAAAGTTGTACATAATTTTATCTTCTCGAATATTGTTTGCAAAAGTAAAATATTGAAAATCTTCTCCAAGTATTTTTAAGATATCTGCAAATTTTCCCTAGCGTTTAAAAATTAGAAGTGCTTGTATCAGTCTCCTAACATTTATGGTTCTTGGACAAAGATCCGTTTGGAAATGGACGCCTGGAAAGATAACACTGAAAAACGAGCTATAGATATCTTACATGATATTTACTTTTTCTAATGCAATTTGTCATACGGAATTCAAATCCGAAAACCGTTTTGCTGTATCACCTCAGGTCTCTAAGATATCGCCCAACTTTTATATTTCACGCTACACCCATTTTAAAATTCCAACTGGCCGTGCACAGATATGTGAGCTTCTGCGCTGATTAATGCAGAGGCAAACTTGGATAAATGTTTTCTTCCAAAACTGTTCTTAATATAAACCTATAGGGCACATTATGTCAATTTATATTTGTGTTAACAACGGATATCCAGTGTTCGAATTACCACGGGAATAGGGGGAAATCCCTCTCTGTGGAACTGGGTGTCTCCCAAAATGTTTTCAATTTTCCCATGTAAATGTTCTGGGAAGTATACTTTATCCCCCCCTGTAAAATACCCTTTAATTCGCACCCTGCGGATAGCAGACCTTTATCACGTGTCATTAAGCAACATTTGTGATTTAATAACAAACAAACGCCAGTATCTATTTTATTTCTTTGTGTACCAGCTTGAAGTGGAACTACGGAAATTTAAACCCTTGACTTTTTTTGTATTCATTGAAACAAACATATTGTCATGATCGCGTTACTATAATTTCATTTGCTTCTTTTAATTTTCAGTGACAGTGGATATTATGGCGTCCAGAGGTCACATAAATTCACTAGTTTCATTTTGCTAAGTGTGCGGCTATTTCAAGGACAAATCTCATCGGAAGACTTTTACACCGTTTCTGAAAAAAAAAGCCTTTGAACTATACTTTGATTCGGAAGTGGATAGTGGAAAGTCATGGACACTACAGTACATCTGTTTGTCCTGTGCACGCAACTTGCGCGGCTGGATAAGGAAGGCAAAGAAGAACAACCATCTGGCATTCGGAGTTCCTATGATATGGCGTGAGTCAAAAGACCACATCGCGGACTGTTATTTCTGTTTGGCGAAAGTCACTGGATTCTCCGACAAAACTAGTGCATGTGTAAAGTATCCAGACGTTACCTTAATTTCCAAACCAATTCCACTTGACCCCCTCACTTTGCCAATACCAACATCACCTGAAGAATACACAGTTGAAGAAGAAATGCAAGAGGAAAATTCTCTTTCATCTAATAGTAACGATTCAGACTCTGACTACCAACCTGAAGAAGCTATTTATTTGTTAAATAATGAAGAACTTCGGCACCTTGTACGGGACATGGCACTAACAAAAGGTCAAGCTGAACTGCTCGGTTCACGTCTTAAAGAATGTGGTTTGCTTGCACCGGGTACTGTGACTTATCACTTTCGGCACTCAAAAGAAACTCGAGAAGTTCTTCACAGTGAGTGACAATATTTGCTACTGTACGGACGTTAAAGGTCTTATGTCAAGTCTAGTGGTGGACAACAGCATTGAAGAATGGCGACTGTTCATAGACTCTTCAAAGACAAGTTTGAAGGCAGTGTTGTTACATAATGGAAATAGATATGCGTCAGTACCTGTTGGATATTCTGCACACTTAAAAGAAACATACGAAACAATGTCGCTACTTCTTAAAAATACGCTATAACGAGTACAATTGGCGAATCTGTGGTGATTTAAAAGTAATCACAATTCTCATGGGGATGCAGATAGGATTCACCAAGTACTGCTGCTTCATCTGCGAGTGTGATAGCAGAGATAGGCAGCATCATTAAATAAAGAAGAATTGGCCGATCAGAAATAGAATGCAGCCAGGAAGTAAAAACGTACTTCGTGCGCCGTTGGTTAAGCGTGACAAGGCTATCATGCCACAGCTCCACATAAAACTGTGGATCATGAAAAATTTCGTGAAGGCACTAGACACTGAATCAGATGCTTTTCACTACCTGTGCAGCAAATTTTCGGAGTTAAGTTATGCGAAAGTAAAAGAAGGTGTGTTCATAGGTCCACAAATTAGGAAGATCATGGCTTACAGCAACTTCCAAGACTTGCTAAGTGATACTGAAAGAAATGCATGGGCGGCATTCAAGTCAGTCGTAGCAAATTTCGTTGGCAATTATAAATCCGACGACTATGTCAATGTTGTGCAGAAGTGTATTAGTGCGTATAAACAGCTTGGTTGCAATATGTCTCTCAAAATTCATCTCCTCGACTCACACCTTGACTCTTTCCCCGAGAACCTAGGTTCAGTCAGCGATGAACATGGAGAACGATTCCATCAGGACATCTCGGTGATGGAGTCACGCTACCAGGGCGATGGAGTGCAGCGATGCTAGCTGACTACTACTGGACACTTCAGCGGGACATGCCAAATGCTCAGCACAAGCGCAAGTCTAAAGCTAAGAAATTCATACCATAAACTAAAAACGTGTTTTCAGTATGTATATATTTTATATCTATATGTGTGTATTTGTATATTTTATGTGTATTATACCTTTAAAAGATTGTTACAATATATTTAGGTTACATGTGGCGTATTTACAATATTTATTTAGGTAAAGCCATGTTTTTATGTACTGCAGGTAGCAATTAGTGTTCTAATAAAACTCCAGTTTGTGAGTTATTTGCCTTGATACAATGTTAAAGATTTATAGATGATGTTACACCTATATCTCAAAAACGTTGGGTGATAGAGATAAACGGTTTTCATAGTTGAAATCAGCATGCTTGGATTGTCTTAGAACGCGTGTTGGATACTCAGATATCCGCCGAAAATTTATTTTCGTTTTTCAGTGTATTTGATAGTCCCTGTGCTTTCACATGTCTATGTAGTTGAGTAATTCCTCAGTTTTGGTCACGCTTGTCTTGGCTTGCTTTAAAGTACGTTTCTTACGCTTTATCTCTTGTGATTTAAGCAACCCGTTGAAAAGCTGTTTTTAGCGCTTAAGATGAAACATGCTATATCCCGTAACTGAACAAGATCAAGTCAATATTTCCTCAATGTTGAGACGGTATTAATATCGACAGATTTTTTTTCGGGTGGGTGGATCGTACCACTCTTCACCAGTCTCCACAAACGAAGTAGCTCGATGGTGGTCGGTGACGCAGTAACTATGCCGTCTCAGGACTCTTACTTGTGCGCTTGCTTGAGCATGACTCTCCACAATCACAATATTCATTATCATTAGGGCTAGGAGTTTTATGGCTTAAAAATAGCCTAAATATGCAGAATAAAATATGCACTTATATAACCTACAAATTTTAGAATTATTATGATATGAGCAATATGCCCTATCAAACTTAAAGATTTTATGAGTTGAATTTACTGTGAATATCCTTATCAGGGAACAATACACAAGTATCTGTCGTCACATCCCCTTCGTACATTCCAAACATACTAGGTGAGGAAGGAAATTTTACAGTTTTCACAGAATAAATTGAAAGAATACACATATAATAAATTCGGAGGAACAAAAGAAATGAACTTTGAATATATCACATGTACGAAAAGTTTATAAAGGTAAAATGTGTACGATATGACCAAAAAGCCGTTAAAATGTGCTCTATTAAGATAAAATTACCAACTATGCACAAATATGCTCCAACGAAGTTTTTTTTATTTAATTAGTACTTTCATGAACTGAATTTCCATGTACTTTAGCAAATCATCAGTCTTATTAAAAGAACTATGCTAAATCATGAAAATCCTAGCCCTAATTATCATGCATAAGTTATAGTGAATGAACGAAAAGTTCTCAGTCTTGGCTAGTGAGTCATTCGCGAGTTCCCTAGTTTTCTTAGAGGTTCGGAATAACGGAGAAGTAGGATATTGTAGCAAATAGTAGCAGCCTGCGATCACGATTGTGTTCACCAAAGGGTCTCTATCAAATTCACTTGCTCCGGGCTCCAGATTGCCTTGCGCCGCCACTGGTCATGCCTGAGTTAGTCTTGAATTTGCTCTAGAGTTAATGTTCACTTAGGTCAAAGATTAATGTTAAAATTTGCTCTCTAGCATTTCATCTACCGTATCCCGATCTGCTTAAGTCTATGTAGATGTTCAATAAAAGTTGAATGTATTTTATATGTTTAGGCAACTATGATCGAGGCCAGAATATGAGTGGGTTGAGGACGTGATGAAGAAATTCGGCCAGGGCTTAATTCTGAAGACACCATCCCAGAATTAATCTTGTGTGACTGAGAATATCCCTTGATAGACCTCAGTTAGGATAGCCGCCGCATGGATCGAACCCAGGACCTACCGAATGCGAAGCTAATACTCCATCAACTGAGCTACGGCTGCTCGGCTCCTGTTTAATATACCGCGTTAAAGTGCTCGCTATACGTTAAAGAACTATTTTCTTCTCTCACACAAAACCTAAAATCATTTGTGCATAAAATTGGTGCGTATTTCATTATCATATAAGACAGAGAGAAATATACACTTTCAAGTAGATATTAAGGTTGACATTGGTACCCAGAATACTTTTTTACAGTTTCATGTATTTTAGTTGTATTGTAGATAATGTAACTATGAAGTATGTCTTTTTAATTTAAATATTATTGTCATGTATCTTAACTATAATGTATTAGACATCTTTTCCCAAACAAGAGAATATCTTACTCAGATCTATGGGTTAAGATGCACATATTCATATGCCAGTTTAAAGGTCCATTTAGCCATTGAACTTTATATGTACTTTAGTAGTTTGATAGCGAATGTTGAAGATACAATTGTGTACCTTTTGCTGTTCTATTTCTTTTAATTACTCCACATTGTCATATTCCTACAATCAACTCTATAATTTACCAAATTAAAAACAGATCAATAGACTAGCAAAGAAAAACATATTAGTCCCAGTAGGTTATTATCAACCTAATGAACAAATTAGGAACAAATGTTGTATTAGCTAATGTTACTTTCTTAATTGCAGTTTTTCGTTTCTCTTTATCACATTGCAAATTAATGGACAGGTTTACAGGACAATTAATTTCAAAAACAGGAGCAATTATGATATGCATAAAATTTTTAATGGTTCTTAGATGTCTCCGAGAGTTTCACGGGCTTCATATAAATATCTGTTGGCCCAGCAGAGAAATTATTGTACAACAAACATCTGGTACAAGTATCGACTCTCAGTTGTTCTCTGGTCAGCAAAATGAAATTCTTGGTAAGTTTATTTATTATCATTATTATTTTTTTGTGCATATATAAAGTTGATGTTAATGACAATATGACGACTTTTTACATCACTTTTAAGTAATCTCAAAGTTCACATGGTTTGGAGAGCATAATACCACAAATGTCCAAATATGGATCCAGCATTAGATGGTGGTAGAGCTCTTTCATTTTAGTCAGTGAATGTTTATTTTTTTTTAAAGACGAGAAGATTTTGTTTAGTGTATAGTAACAGAAAATATCAATTCAAACATATACGAGAGTTACTAAAGAATTTATTCTGAAATTTAACCTTCGTAAACCGAAGCTTTTTTTTTTCAGCTCCTATACTCAAGGGAGCTATATTTGTATCCAAGGGTTCTTTCGTTTGTACAAATATTTATTTATATTGTAAGTATCGATAAACTTAATAAATAGTGGTTATACGTTAAATTTAACACAAAAGTTGGCAAAGACAATACAAGAAGAGCAATCGTCTCCACTTTGGATTCATTTTGAATTATTCTTAATTGAATTCCCACTTTGCATTTTAACTAGTCATGAATTTTTTGAATTTGTATATTGTCCACATATTGTATAGTTTTATTTACGCTATACATTGGTCTTCAAAGTAAGTAGAAGATTTTACGATTTTACAAACCACTTGAAATATTGGTCACGGAAAATATTGGAAAATCTATTATTTTTTTTCTCATGTTCGTTGGCAGATACTTTAGAAAATATATTCGTGTTGTTTCCGTTGTCACTGATTTATATGATGTGACTGTTATCTAATGTAATGTATCCTGAACAAGAAATATTTCTTGTTTTTCGTTATTGCTTAGCACAACAAACGAAACTATTACAAGAAAGAAAGGGAATTTAGAAAATTGATGAAGACCAGGACTAAGTTCCCTTCTCCGCGTACGGTCTTAGAAGTAAATAAATATTGATCTCTGCAATGAAACGAGATGAGAATACGGTAATTGTTACCTACGTCTGGGCAGAGAAGTGACGTAAACAGGAAAAAATAGTTGTTTCTTTCTAAAACTTCCGTTTTTCTAGAAAATAAACCTAAGCCGGCGCTTCTTTTTTTAAAATTTAGTTTCTTTTTTTTTTTCAAGGCAGCAATTTGTAATAGTGCTAAACGTCTCTTGAATATTTATATACAGGTAATTAAGAAGAAATACAACATAAATTAAACCCTAGATTTTGTAAGATTACAAATGGCTTATTGATTTATGTGAGATATTCCGGGTTCTCTAGTTCTTAGTGTTACCAACTTAAAAATAGTTTTATTTTTTTCAATGCCTTATTTTTTTCAAACTTAGCTTAAACACCATTTAATACAATAGAAGAAAGTGTAGGCTGCCCCCGCCTCAAGCACCGGAGATGTCAGTGTTGCCAGTCTATTTTAAAATTCAAGCTGTGCCTTTATTTGTACAAAACTACACGTGTGCATTCATTTACACTAAATGTGACATACATGTTTATTAGGTACTGGGACAGGTTATACAGGCACTCCAAGTGCCGTAGTTTGGCAGTGTTACCAAATGATTTTTAAAATCATAGATTTCATATTTGTTACCGTTCGACGTATCCGCATCGATCCCGTGATGGCCGAGAGGTTAGAGCGCTTGCTTTCTGTGCGCGTGGTCACGGGTTCAAATCCCGCCGGGGTACAGTGAACGTAGTGGTTCCGAGTCCACTTTATCAAAAACTGTAGGTCCCGTCCTTAGACGCTCACCAGTTCGTTTAGGACGTTAATAATAATTCATTCATTCACATATCCGCATCGATTTACACCAAATTTGACATATGCATTAGGTATTGGGACAGTTCGTGTGGGAAAATCCAGCGGCGCAGCTCTCAGTGTTACCAACCAATTTCATATAACAACATTTTTAATTTTTTCCATATCATTGAACGTATCAAGATTGGGACACGTCATAAAGGAACTTGCCCCACAGTTGACAGTGTTGCAAACCTTTTTTTTTTAATAATATATTTGCTACTTCCAGACATTTCGACGTGTCTGCACCAAATTTTGAGTACATAATCGAAACATTCTGTGGCTGTTCCCTGTACCCAAACACCCAGTTGTCAGCGTTGCCAACTTATTTTAAAATTCAATTTTTCAAATGGTTTCTATACTGTTAGGTGCCGATAGCTATTACTAAACTGTCAAGAAAGCGCATGGCGAGTCGCGAGACGTGTTTACGTTATGAGATAATTTGAGTACTTCTAAGAGCCCTATTGCAAGAGACTCGTTAGAATAAACCTATATGTAGTTGCTTGTTTACAAGAGTATTCATTGTGGCTTTATACAGCTCTTTATTAAATATGCATAACATATTTTTTGTTACACTCTCTCTATTTGTATTTACATATTCACAATATGGGGCGAGGCTTGGAACCCAGTGCATGTGGGAGCAAATCCACCATATTTTATAGTGAAGTACAATGGGCTATACAAGCAAACATACATATTTGCCCTTGAATATTATTTCCCGGGATTTTAAGCTACAGATAATTGATATTTCTAGACAGTAATTATGATCAAATATAGATATCTTCCTTGAATAATACCGTAATTAGAAATTAACATATTGTATACACGGGATGAGAGCATATTTCGGTAAGAATTTATAGTTTCTCATTTCCCAGTTGTATCTTCGAAGTTATATTATTTCTGGGCACTTAAATTCTTCCTATGATTCAAAATATTTCTTCAGTTCCCTGGATCTTTTTTAGTATTTTATTAC
Source organism: Lepisma saccharinum (assembly GCA_022664845.1). Lineage (NCBI taxonomy): Eukaryota > Metazoa > Arthropoda > Insecta > Zygentoma > Lepismatidae > Lepisma > Lepisma saccharinum. The sequence continues at coordinate 28,415 of JAGDQP010023275.1, forward strand.
AAACTGTACCAAATAACTGAAGTCCATATGTCCTGAGTTACTTCCTTATGTTTGACAAGGTGACGTTACAGGAATTACACCAATGTGGCAGTGAATGCATAAATGATTCCATTATTTGCCTCTTAAGGCTGCAGGGATGAATGAGTGAAGACTTTATCTTCAATCCTGCTGGTTACGTTGATTATCTGCAGCGCAAAGCGTTACTTTCAGGCTAATAGAAATGACATTTTGAAAACAAAAACGTGAAAAAGAACGGTGTTTTTATTGAAAAAAAAAAACTCAGAGAAAAAAAACTTTTTACCACACTACGGCAGAGGTTGTTAGAACACCACTCACAATATTTGAAAGCTACTTCTAACAATATTCATAAGATTGCAAATTACAAAACTTGATACCGCGCGGAAATGGTATACACCCAAGGGAGGTGCACAAACATACCCTAGAGCAGTGATTTTCAGTTCTTTAATACTCACGGACGGACAAACTAAAGGTACAAATTTTCAAGAACCGGTAAAATGCCAGGAAGATAGAGGATTATTTGCTGTTCAAAAGATGACAGTACATCATCAGATTCTAGTTATTTTGGAAAGGAAATGCACATTTTAATCTCAATTGTGAACTGCTGAAATGTAGAAAATACGTGTTAAGTAATGAAATGTATTAATTTTCCGAGGACCAGTACCGGTCCGCGGATCGGCGGTTGAAAAGCACTGCAGTAGAATATTTGTATCAAAATAAAAATCACAAAAAATAATTGTTATTGTTGTAGAAGCTTAACAGAAGTCTGAATGTCAATGTAAATAAGGCTAGCAAAAAGTCAGATAGTATAACATAAGTTGTAACAGAAATGTGTTTGCCTAAGGTACATTTGTCTCCCCCCCCCCCCCCTGGGAAGTCGAGTCTTAAGACACATATTTAATCACATGTATTCTCTTCTTTTCAGGTTTCGTTATTCT
>JAGDQP010023276.1:0-13567 GCA_022664845.1 Lepisma saccharinum
AAATACATGATAACAAGCCGAAACACAGGAAATGAAGGAAATAAAAACATAAGAATTAGGGATGTTGTCATTTAGGTCACGGAAGAAATTAAAAGTCGGAAAACGCATGTTTCTATTCAGTCCAAAAACTTCTAACATCGCGATTAATATCAAGGAAATTGAAACTGAAAATATACAGAACGGTTATTCTGCTGGTAATATTTACGGTAGTGAAAGTTGGAGTACGACCCTAGCAGATGAACATAAATTACGTGTGTTTGAAAATAAGGTTTTAAGAAAGATATACGAGCCGAAACGGGACGAGATGACTGGAGAATGGAGAAGACTGCATAATGAAGAACTTCACGGACTGAACGGTTCAGCAGATGTTGTAATAATAATGAAATCAAGATGACTAAGGTGGGCAGGCCATGCAGCTTGGATGGGGGAAAAACGAAGATTATATTCTATCCTGGTAGCAAGGCCGGATGGAAGGAGACCATTGGGAAGACCGAGACGTGGTTGGGAGGACAATATTAGAAGAGATCTTCGAGAAGTAGGTGTTCGCTATGAAAACTGGCTTGATATTGCCCAGGATAAAATGCAATGGCCAACAATAATCCCTTGTTGTAAAGGATTGGGTTTTAAGTTTTCCCGATAGCATTATAATCAGTCAAATAGATATAAGTACTTGATTATAAGGATTTTAAAAAGTGCACTATATTCGTATAGAAGATATAATTTCATTTTTCTCCAGCGTCACCAAAAAAATTATCTTTTAAATATTATTATCAACTCTACTCAGAGATATTGTAAATATTTGTTGTTGTTGTTTTTCTGTCAACAATCAGAAACATTTCAGCTTTAATAGAAATAAGAAAACAGGTTGTCATGAATTAACCTCTTGACCTTGGGTGAGGTGAAATCTTCAGGGTAACGGCCAAGGTTGTCATTTGAACTACAACGAATGCAAACAAAATGGTGTGTAGTGTGACTCTGCGTGGTTAAAAGTGTGTTTATCTCTACAGGAGAAAGTAAGTGTATTATCTGTCCGTATGTGTGCTTCTCTTTTTCTATCCTTCTTTCTTGCTTTCGTTTTCTTTCTTTTTTTCTCTGTACTCTTCTCTTTTTAACACCTTCCCCTCTCCCTTTCAACACAAACCTATACAAAAAAGCAGGTAGTATAAGTCATGTTTCCTGCTGCTATCACAAACGTCAACTAGAATTCCACTACCTCAGTAGTGCTAAGACGACCGGTTTGAAACAAGAAATATAATTCGATTTGACAAACGATCTTCATGACCTAGTGTTAGAACATAATCTCTTCCAGTCATTTGTTTTAGCTGTAGGTCCTCCACAATAAAATGCTGGTCAACTAAGTCAGTAGGAACTAACATAGTGTTATAGGGTTGCACTAATTTGAGCTTTAGTACTTTAACTTTGTTTTTGGTGTACTAAACTATTTTTTTGGGGGGGGGGGTCGTTGTTTGACCACTTCAGCAGTTGTTCCCTTCCTAGCAACTCTATTTACTACATCTCTGGCTTCTTATTACCATTTTACACTGCATTTATTTGTTGATATACAAACAACGTGAGTAAGAGAATTTTCATAGTTGATGGATTGAATTGGAATTTAATCTTTTCTAGTCCTTTACGCAACTTTGGCTCAGGCCGGATCGATGATGATCGGAGAATTAGTGGAATGAAGAAATTAGGAGGAGAATCCCGAGAAAACACACACACGGTGTTTGCTCATCAAAAAGTTCACATGACATAAGCAGGGATCGAACCGACGACCCCAAGCACCAGAGGAAGGCGCTCTACCAATGAGTCACATAGTTTATGGAAAGAAAGACGTGATTGTATTTTTACGGTCAAAACAAAATAAATCAATGTATACGTTGATTTAATACTGATCATTTTAAATCTAAATCTTTCTTACTGAAAATATTACTATTTATTGTTGAAATAATCTAACCACGACTTACATGCACATTTGAAAATAAAAACTAAAGATTATTGGCGAGATGTTGTGTACTTAAACAATCATATTATACAGTGTATCAAAAGTCACGATCTATCTCCAGGAAATGGGAGAAACTTGAAGTACCTCGGATTTGGTTTCAGAGAACATGATTTATGAGGCCGTACCTTCTTTTCTGAAATTTTTGCACTATATGCACTCAGACTCTCACGCCCACTCACTACCACTTAAACAAAAGCAAGTAGAGAGAAACTCACTTCAGATTTTGGTTTAGATGCCTTGATTTAATAGGTTGTTTTTAATCTGATATGGTTACAAGCTTATCTATATACAAGCTTAGTATAAAAACAAACATATTCTTTTACACGAATTGGCCCTCGACGATTTCACAGCATAACATTTTTTTTAATGAATATGACTTCCATGGTAAGCATACTTTAACAAAAACATATTTTCGTGCATCATGTAAGAGCGGCTTGGCCGATTCCAACGCAACTAGGTTCTATTGATACAATGGAGCAGGTAAAGCAATCTGTTCTAAACTTGGTATGACGAACCAAGACACTAATGGTAAAAGTTTTAACCTTAACACTAGAAGCTTAAAATAACTACCGTTTCCATAGTAACGACAATAAATTATTGAACATATATTCTAGTTTGACGTGATTCAATCTATTCCAGCCAATTTAATGGTGTAAGGGAATACTATTCATGTTTTTAGTCATTACAAAATGTCATGGTAGTTACCACTTCTATGGTCACGAGGCTCAAATATTAGAAATAGCTTCATACATCATGCAAAAAACGGTTGAACCATTTCAATCCAAACTTGGTACGATAATTGGGAACACTATCTTTAATATTTTAATTACATTAAAGTGTTAAACTAACCACCGTTTCCATAGTAACGAAGCTCAATTATTAAATTCAGATTCAAGCATTCATATGCGCCAATAGAAAAACATAAAACTCAATACTGTACTAAATGCATATTGGTAAAACGGATTGATATTCTGAGTTCTAACAAGTGGTGAAAAGGATGCATGAGGTTTAATAATGAATGTTAAAAACTACCGCTTTAAAAGTTACGTTATGTTTCAGTGTCCATGTCTAAATACACGACACGAAAAGGACGGGAAAACCCTATTGCTATTGCGACAACATTGCAGTAACACATGTAAATAATGCTGGTCACGCAAAGAACCACAAAAATAGAATAACTAAGAAGGATGCCTCACCTGAACAACACAGCCACTTGTAAACACCACCGAACCCACCAACAACAAGGTATGTAATACAACCGTCGACCTGTGCTCATAATTCAAGCAACTTACTAGAAAGAGTACCATACCTACAATGACAAAAGGGCAAGGCGAAAGCTATGTGTCATAACACAAGACATCAAACAAAACCAAGAAAAAAACACAATATATTTAAATGTAGGGTCGCCACCAAAATATGTGGTATGGCTGCTACTAGACAATGCCATCAAAAGTTTAAAATAAACAAAAGGTGGATGGATCCTGCTTAAAAAAGTTCCTTTTTCTTCCGCTTTCCTTCCGGTTATTTCCAGAAGACATCAAGGTTACTGGAGAACGCACGTGAAACGTACGTATGTACATGTCACTGTCCAGAAAGAACGTCACAATCGAGGAAAAAAAAATACCTTCCGCTACACGCTTCTCCTGACTTCCGGCTCCAGCAAGTTTCTATAGAACTGTTTAATAAATCTGATGGGATATTTCCAGATGAAAAGAACCTGTTTAGGAGATCAAAAGACATGCAGACAGAGAACCATATCAACAGAGAGAGAAAGAGAAGTTTCGTGAATGAACAACCAGTAGGAGAAAAGGAAAAAACGAAAGGTGATGTCACCTAGAAAGTAATCTATCACGGATTTAAAACACGCGAATAATGAACAAGTTACGAGAGAATTTCAACGACCTTAACAAGGTTTCTTTCTTCTTCGGGTTTTTTTTCTTCGTTTCTTATTGATGTTGATCACGAGTTTCTTTGGTATTCATTGAATTACTAAATACTCTGCCTAACTTGTCCTATTTGAATACATAAGTGCGTGCTAGAATGCAATTATACACAATTCTTTTTAAGTTGTGTTAAGATGTAAGTGTGAGTTTGTCAAAATTACAAATCTAATTTTGGAACAATATTTCATTCAGTGTCTAGTGGCTTACATTTCTATTTTCGCCCGAATATAGCTACTTGCACTTTCCCCCATCACTAATTATTTTTGTTCCTCACTTTGAGAGCTACATTGTATTTATCATTGTATTATTTTTATTCATAATTTAATTTACGCAAACATGTTTAATATCGAATTGACACTAGAAGGACCATTACGTATCACGAGTTTAATGATAATCATGCAAATAGTAATGTGAAGTCAATATATATTTAGTTCTTTATATTTAACTGTTCAACTATCTTCGGTATACACAACATGATTTTTTATGGTAATTTGAGTCCAATATTTATAGGTGAAATATCTTTTGCTTTATTGCATCTTGTTACCAATATTTAAGATGTCTTAAACGATTTCGGTAAATTGGTACTGAGAAAAATAAATGTCTTTACATTTTCGGGAACTTGATGCCTCCTTTGGTTGTTTTTTTCCTTCCCCGAATGACTTTTGTCTCTTACTATTAGACAGTTGAAATTATACAAGGTAACCAAACAATCTTACCATTTCTTTTGGCATAAAATGGGAAGATATGGTAATATGTACCTCAGGTGCTGCAAAAGCGATCGAGGTGGGAACGTTGACCGTGACCAAATTTTCCGAATTCACATAATGGCTAGTGGCCAAGACAAATGGAGATGACGAAGCAGCTTGTTGGGGGGTTGTCTACTTTATGATTTAAAGGCCGGTTTGTCCGCAGCTGAATCAAGTCTCTGAATACGTCAAGTTTATGGGGACCGCCTGGCATTGGTTCCAGAAATTCAGTTCGCGGGATTTGTTCCTCTGTGATGAACTCATCAGTGGGTGGCCACAGGCCTTAGATGACGAGGTCATGAAGGCAGCCAAAGATGTGGAACTGATGAAACAATTAGACTTCACCTACACCGCATAGAAAAAGCGTACAAGTTGTGTAAGTGGGTACTCCACACACTGTCGGAAGTCAACAAGGACCAACGAGTTACAGCCTGTTTGTCGTTGCTTTCTCGGCACCGCAACACACACACATTCTATTGAGTGATCACCAGTGACGAAAAGTGGGTCATGTATGAACATCCAAGCGCGCTGGACATTCGTTGTCACCACGGGACCCTGTACCTCACACCACAAGACCATCTCTACATTCGCGCAGGATCATGCTCTGTATCTAGTGTACTAGTCGCCAAGTGGTACACTGCGAGCTGCAATACTGGGTCAAACCATCACGGCGAACCTGTATTCGTAGCAGTTAGAATGAGTACAACAGATAGTGAAGCAGAAGGAGTCAGCATTGGTGAATCGCAATTGTGTACTGCTCCTTGCCGACAATGCCACGCCGCATGTGCCGCGGATGGCCTAGGGTACCATACAGCGACTTGGCTGGGAGATAATATGCCAGTGCCATACTTCCCGGAACTTGCGCCAACATATTATGTTTTCCATTCTCTGGACAACCACCTTCGTGAGAAACCCTTCACCAATATGGGAGACTTGCTACAGGCACTCATGGTTTTCTTTGTATCTAATTCCCCTCACCCCGTTTTACGGGGATTGCGTAGCTGCAGTAACGTTAACGAAAGGTGCTGGATGCCGATGGGATTACTTTGAGGACTAATGCCCCCTTCTGTATCCATTTCTATTTCTGATTATCAAAAACTGCAAGAACTTTTTGTTACCATGTAACAAACACAGAGACCATTGTTGAATTTCGTATGATCCTAAAAGTCAAGTTTTGTTTGAGGTAATAATAAAGTGAGTGCAGTAATTATTCTTAGCGTGCTGCATGTCGGGTTTCCAAACTGTAATAAATCGAAATGTCCGATTTTTAGAAAATTTGGAGTTGGCAACCCTATGGTGAATAAGGATAGCTCTATTTCAGATTAGAGTAGCCATTAGCAGGAGTTTATGCACAATTTTCAAATTATTGAGAGTGGGGGGTAGATAAGATCACAGTTAAGGTACAATATACAGAACTTTTCCAGAGCTGAAACTGTGAGTGGTAGAGGAGTGTAGTAATTTACCCATAACTTTCAAATAGAGTCTGAAAGTAGATGAGTGCATGTACATCATGTCACGCTTTCTGTAGCTCTTTCTGCGAAGAAATAATATATACTGTATTTAGTGCGTGTAGCCTGTATCTGGGAGAGTATTAGGAGCAGTGCTCGATTTGTTGTAAATTATGAAGGAGGGATCCTAAGACTAGTGGTTGCTGGTAAATTTCAACACAGTACCTATTTTAGTAGAAATACAAAGATTTTATCCCAGGCTGGTGATATTCGGAATCAACAACCAAGGATGAAATCCTCACGCACCAGGGGAAATCCCCGGCACCTGGCAAATCGAACACTGATTAGAAGTGTGGTGGATAAATCACTAAAGCGTTGTACTTTTTATAACAATTTTTGCTTAATTTCGTTTTTCTCTCATCTGATTCGTACTCGTAGCTTAACTTAGGCTAGTTAAATTTAGTTTAAATGTATTACACTAAATTAGGTTACATTAGTTTTACAGTGCTTACTATAAATTGAACTTGCTCCGATGAAGATTATTATTACCTGGTTAATTTTACATTTAGTTTCAGCAATGTTTTCACTATGCAAACTCAAAGTTAGTGCCTGTGAAATCATGCTACGCTACCCAAGGATCAACTACAATTGAGTACAATGATTGGCAATCCTTAACTACTGCGAGCAACATCTATATTTTATGTTTATGACCTTCAGAGCATCTTAAGACTACAGGCGATCTTACTACAGAACGAATTTAATTGAACTATGGCCTTTAGATATTTAAGGCTCAGGCCGGGATACGAGAGGAGAAAGGATTCGGGAAGGTGTCGACCAGGACCTATGTTGAAGGTGCTATCCTGGTATTTGCCTGATGTGATTGAGGAAACCCCCTAAAAAGAACTCAGGATGATCGACCGCTGCGATCGAACCCACAACCTCCCGAATGCTATACTGTAGAAAGACTTTATTCTCTTACTGGTAGAAAGAAAGAAGATGAGAATGGCTCTGGTCTTCTATTCAAGATTACACCCGGACTCTACCTGTTTTCGCCCGCCACTATTCTGGACCTGAAGGTTAGGTTCAGTATAGTTAGGTTAGTTTATTCTATCTGTTCGCCACTAAATCTAGGTTAGATTAGGTAAAGTTAGATTAGTTTACTTTCTATAAGTTGTTGATAAATATATATCTATCCAACTTTACCTAGCCTAACTTACTCGACTAATGGTGAGCAGATAACAAAAGTTATCCCAACACCGTTTCATTCACCTGGAAGTAGAAACAAAGCGCAAAGAGTTTCTTTTACATGTACCATCTGGGTCCATCTCAGCATTCAATTGGTAGCAATTACGATGAACCTCTAAACCTGTCAGAATGAGATTCGAATCTTGTCTACATTTCACAGGCAACGGATTAGCCAATTACAACGTGTTAACTAGATCCAGTAGATCCACAATTAAAGACTAATTGGAATATTCTCTTTTTGCCCATATTGTTTACACGCACCGAAACATAATAATCATACTAACGAAGGATAACAAAAAAAGAAAGAACAGTGAACTTGATTTCGTTGTTTTCCTTATAGCAGTTACTTTATATCCCTGGAAAAATTTTCCAGTCCGACCCTGATAGCGAATTAGCAGATCCGGTTTCCTTTACGTCTGAATGCAGCCTTCGCCAACTGGAAATCCATTATGGATTCTGTTTGATTGGCAACTACCATTGATCAAGATGGGGATCCCCGACAACAAATCACCCAAGGTCAACCAATAAGCAGATCCATATTACTTCCGGTGAAAGCATTGCACTTTGTTTTTGTTATGTCAATGAGCTCAGGAGGATTAATATACAGGAAAGAGAGAAAATGGGGACCTGGGCCTCATAAAAGTTGGAGCTCTTAACGTTTGTTCAGAAAAGGTTTTCATAATAGCGTGAAGTTTGTCTGAAATAGACTCCAATCAAGCCTTTCGACATGATTGCAGAACGCACTCTACTCAGTTTATTGTCGCATTTACTGCAAATTCATTGAGCACTCCGATCAAAGTATAATTAGAGAATTATGCCCATGCCTTTCCCACAATGCCAATTTTACAAAAGTCTATATTGATATGAATTAAATAGAATTGTTTCTGACGTCTTCAGACATCTTTGGTTCAGACTGGGATGGGATAGGGAAAGAGGACGTAAGAAGGAAGTCGGCAGGACCTAGCTTAAAGATACCATCCCAGCATTATCCTGATTTGACTAAGGGTAACATCTGGACAGGATGGACTCGAACCCAGGAGTTCCTGAAAACGTAGTCAACTGATGAACTACAGCAGATCGGAATTCTGACTTGGTATGATAGTCATGCTTGTTATGGGTTCATAGTGATGACGATGATGATGATAGTGACAACGACGATTAATTTGTATTAATGATTAAGTGATGAGGACGATGTTGAGAATAAGTGATTTTGTGAATAACTGGATAATTATTTTGAGTTTTAATGGATATCAGCATTGCCTAGCAACGTAAATAAACTACATGAACCAACTTTTAAAATGAACTAAAATGACACGAAGTTATGTAGGAAGCTTCGACCTAATGGAGGAAACAACATTTTGAATTTTATTTATGGCCTTTAGGCATCTAAGGCTCAGACCGGGATAAGAGACGGGAAAGGGACCGGGAAGGTGTCGACCAGATCCTGAGTTGAAGGTGCCATCCCAGGCATTTGCCTGGAGTGACTGAGGAAAATGTTCAGTGAGGATGGTTGGCCGCTGGGATTGAGCTCACGTCCGCCCGAATGCTACGCTAACGCTCTACCATTGAGCTACGGAGGCTCGGTAAAGGAGGAAACATATGAGCAATTAATAAAACTGCAGACATAAAGGTCAATAGATGGCAGCACGCAAAATGTTGTTTTTTAAGTTACAGAACATAATTATTATAGTAGAAGGAGCAGACGCACGGAACTTTCAGCGTAATTAACTTATATATTAACTAAAGATGTTTTGTTATATTCTAATTATGATTTCTATTGCTACTTATTATATTCGCAGATATTATTGTACTCCAATATAAACGAAGACGGGATGGCATGGCAGGCAAGGATGTACAGAAACGTCATAGCAGATAATAATATCACTACCTGATGATAGTGTCAGGAAGTCATTTGGCTACTTAGCTTCAAGAATATAAATAAAGCACCCTTTCTCCCATCATCTCTTGTTATTTCCTTTGTCCACATCGTCTGCCGGAGATACCCACACACTATCTGTTGCACGCTCGAACCTGACGAGTACGAGAACTGGAGAATGAAGTATGGCTTGACTATCACACACCATAATATTACGTCAAGAAGTAGAAGAGGATAGTACAGTTTTATTCTGGGGATTAACTGAACGGAAGGATCATCCACTGCAATAAAAGGGACTTATTGCATATTTAAACTAACTGAATGTATGTCTTACGAAATAGAGTGATACATTCCAATTAACATTTAACGTCATAAATAGCGTCTCGCGTCTTCCTCGCGAGAAACTATAAAGTGCCGTCCACATTTGCATTGCACTGTGACACGCTATTTTTTCTCAGTGTATGTAATCATTGTCATAAGCATTCTTTAGCTTTCTATTATTTCTAAGTTTGAAACTAAGTATAGTCTATTATAAAATGACAGCCGTTATCAATTGACGTATGAACATAGGAACGGGAATCGGGATTGCTTTAATCAATAATTTTATGATAGATTCAGGTGTATTAATTTGAATGTGTGATTTCATAAACGAAGCATAAAAGTAAGACATGATACTTGTACTCAGAAAAAAGAACAACTATTTATTTCGGGTGTTCGATATCCAAATTTCAATTATGTTATAGTGCTGGTGTCGATCGATATATTGAATATCTAAATATTAAATTATTACAACAAAAAATCGTAGGAAAAATGTTCTATATTAAAAACCGGTGAGATAATATTTTGCTCGATATCGATATATTGATCGTAAATTTCAATATCAAACTTGTAATATTGTAAATTACCAGTTCATTATAGATTTTTAAAAACAAATACAAGAACTAAGCTATCGACAAGATTAATATAAGAATCCGCACCTCGAATATCGACCAATTGTCCAGTGATAGCACAATATTCATGACCGACTCTGGACAACGTTTACATAGTAGAATTCTATTTCATTTATCGATACATCTAATACCCTTCGTTAAGCAACCTAGTAAGCTCGTCTATAGTGAAATAAGAACAGCTTATGTTTAGCACCATCTCGAGATATTTTAGATGATCTTCAACATTTTTGGTCGAATTAGCACAAAACTTTCTATGGGACCTTAGACTTTGTTCGGTCCAAACACAGTAGAACTCCAGTTATCCGGATTAATTGGAAATGGGAATGATCCATATATGTAGAAATTCGGATGATTTGGTCATAAGTGAAAATCCCTTTAGCAAACTGTTACTATATAGTGGAACTGCATGTACTGCGTTAAAATCACAAAGGTTCGAAATAATGTACTGTACGTAAACACGGACAAACAAGGAAGTCCGATGCCTCGGATGTGCAGATTATCTAAATATTTATATCAAAACACCTTAAAATTCATGAAAGTAATCAACATTAAACTTCCCAGTCATGATATAGATTGTACAGGCTACCTATAACTGTAAAGTCATAAGTTATGTAGTGTTGCTAACTCTACATAACATTATCTTTCTTGAAATGGCACTATGTCAGCTCTTATACATAATTAGAATGCATACTAACAAACATACTCTACCGCTCACGTCAAGCAGTCTTGTAAACTTAGAGAGTTAAGTAGAGGAAGATTGATTTAAAATAGTTTTATGTGCAGTTGGCAACACTGTGTGACATGACATTGCTGTGATATGTTGTGGATAGCCTCTACAACATGGCTGGGAAGCTTCAAGTTGTTTTTATTATAAAAGAGTTTGCTGTGGCATTATGCAACCAAATCTACAGTTAATCGACGCGGGTTACATATTATTCAAGGATGAGGGGAAAGTTTATTTTCACCCTTACATTTTTTAAAGAAATGTATTGATAATATTGTTACCGCCCTTGTTGGAAATTTAAAAACCATGAAATCTAGAAAACTAATTACAGCATATTATACATCTAATTGTAAGGAAGAAATGTGGTATATACACACCAAAGCAAAGTTTTTAAATATTAGCCGAAAAATTTTCGGGAAATTCCTGAAAAAACGAAATTCGGAAATTTTTTACTGCTTATTGAGACAAGAGGCAAACTTTGTACGTATTGACAAGCAAAATTATGTAGTTTTGGTCGGAAAAAAAATGCCCGGAAAATTAATAAAGAGTCGGAATTTCGGAAAATCTGGAAAATGTTTATAGTCATGCGTTGTTGTCTGATTGAGTACTGTGAACGAAGTTTCATATGTTTTGCTTTTCTGGAAGCGTGTAAAATTCAGTTACAAGATTTGTTCCTCACAACCAGGAAATAAGTAAACAAAAGCTTCTAAAAATATTTTTTCCTCTGTCTTTCATGCAGTTTAATTTCTACAAACAGTTTTTTTTTTGTTTGTTTGTTTCACAATCTTTCATTGACCTAGCCGCCGACTTCTTAAGAAATGATATTTTCCAGATTACAATTTTTAAAATTGTTTTTTCAAACCGAACTTGTCGTAATTTAAAATTATATTTTTATGTTGAAAATTAATTATGACTTAATATCTCCCACAGACGATGCTGAGTCGACAAAATCATTCTAAGACTTTTAGATATATTACCAAAAAAAAATGAAGAAAAGATCCAATTTCAGGAAACGTCATGAATATTCAGTCTCGTTTACAAGATTTTTTTTTAATAGATTCAAAAATAGTTTTATGTCGTTTCATTGCAGCTTTTCCGAGTTTCAATTTGACATAAACATTGTTTTAATCCATAGAAGCCTTACACTCCCGCTTAATTCATGCGCCCGTCCACAACTTTCAATTCGGGAACTAAGGACTAGAAACGTGGTTGTTATACTATCAATAGACCGTAGGAGCCTTAGCGATTATTTTACAATCGCAGCGCTCACTTGCTTTCTTATAACATCCTTATAAAGTGATATTGTTCCAAATTATTTTCATTAAAACTAGAAAGGATTCGCAAACGCATATTTCATTATCAGATCTACAATGATCTAGCATGATAGGTATGAATGAAAAACAAAATCAATGTGTCGTTTTAAACTCAGTTTTGTTATTGTTTGATTGTTGAAATTATTAAGGTCGCATCGTTCTTTGTAAATTCTGTTTCTTTAATCGCTGTTTGTTGCTGATGTTGATTGTTGAAATTATCGAGGTCACATTCTTTCGCCATCTTTTTTCAGTGGTTTAACTGATCAAGATCGTACAAGTTTATGTAAAACCCTCACATCATACGATTTCGTATGATACCACATTATGTGGGCGTAGAAGGCGTGATTTTAGATAAAATAGTTACATTGTAAAAAAAATTCGTCCAGGTCTCTGGGAAAAGTCAGGCAATTGGGTTTAATTGAACGTAAATAACAAAATTAAGAAACTCTTCAATTTCCAAATCTATTCAAGCAAAGAATCCTTAGAATATTTCTTGACTATTATGCAGGTTCACGTTGCGACTATTATTGAGAATCAGATTGTCAACCTGAACCATAATAGTAGAGAAAATTTCTAATGTAAGTGTTATTTGCTTGATTTTTTTTTTTTTTTTTTTTTTTTTTTTTTAAATTGAAGTGTTTTTGATTTTTGCTAGTCACGTTCTATTCAACCAAGTTTCCTGACTTCTTCCAGGCAACTGGAAGAAAATTTTTAACAGTTTACAACCCCGTAAGCAAAACCCCGCTAACCCTGTCGGACCACTGGTATTTCATCATCAGCTGTTGACAAAGGTGCTATATATGTCGGCTCTGTAATGGCTGATTGTTGATTAAATGATTTCCCTCTTTCCCCTTAAGGGCATTGTCTAATGATGTATTACAATATGAATACAACCGCGATCACATCTCACATCAACAAAATTTGAGGAGTATATGCGAACAAGTGTCTATGTGACATTTTTGTGCAAGCGGAGTTATTTACGAAATAAAGGTCTCTGATGTGTCCTTCACATGTATTTGCACTTGACTTGAGCATATTGCCACAAATGACCTTAGTATTCGGAAATTCCTCGAGGGAAATGCACTAGAAAAACCGTGGAACAAAAAGTCTATGTTACATACACTTCCCGTGAGTAAGCGCGCGGTTAGACATTGTGTTGGATTTATGGAACAAAAGCCTATGTTACATCATGTTACGTCAGTCCTCACTGCGGACAAGAGTCAACTTCCTTGCCGCTTCTCTCAATAAACGGGAAATGTAGTTCATAGACGCTTTGTTCGTGTATGGGCCTCATTTCAGATTTTACAATAGAAGGGA
>JAGDQP010023277.1:0-29369 GCA_022664845.1 Lepisma saccharinum
AAACTCCATTTTCTCGTTGCCATTTTAAGAAGAGAATAAGTCCCTAAAGAAAGCTCCACTGTACTCTGTCTCCACTACACATTAATGTTCTAACAAATGTTCAAGTCAAGACAAGAATAAAACGTTTATTGTAAGAAGTAGATATTCGAGCCCCATTAATTTTACAAGTCATTTAAAGTTTTGACGGGCTGTCAAAAACATTAACTACAGCAGTGGAATATTATACAATGTCTTTGGGTATTTACTTGATTACGATAATTGTTCTGTCTACCTAAACCAAAGAATGATGTGGATAATGATTCTACAACAAAGTTTTCTAATTAGAAATTAAAATATTTCAGTTTTAAATGTCAATTTAATGTTTAGTTGGCAATGCGTGCCTTATTAACAGTGTGTTAGTTTATTCATTGATTACTTGATTCCTATAAATGCTGGGATGTTCTCCGAATGAAAATAGTTCTTTTTATAACCTTGTATGTCCTTGTTGTTATTAAGGGAATTAATTGTTAAATTAAAATACAGAACTAGAAGATAGACAATAATTGAATTTTGTTGTATCTGTTGTTGCTTAAAAGCATTAAAGGATAACTTTTCTGAACTTTATATAATTAAAATTGTTAGTAATTTTAATAAAGTGACATTGTTGTTTCGCAGGAGACGAAAAGTAGTTCCTAACAATATAAAATATATTGAATTGTCTTATTGCAGTGGAAGACTTTCAGATAAAAGTTGTTCTGCAACTAAACCTTGGTTGAAATAAGATGACACTTTCAATAATTACAATACAATAAAAGCAAAACTCAGAATAATGCACAGTTGCTACAAGTAGTGACAATACGATAATATTAAAATGACATGAAATATGCAATATTAGTAATATGCAAGAAATACAGTATGTAAATGAATATGAAACATAAAAAATATACTCACATCGCAAGATGTTTACGTATCTGTCTCTTTCTTGTCCCTTTATGTTGTTTGTGGCACTAAATACATTTTGGACATACCACATAATGGACTTATTTATTTACGTTATTAACATTTTTATAACAAAAATAGAGAAACCATTCTTTAAGACCTTCTGAAAGCTGTACAAAACTGCATTCGTCTGATTTTGGCCAAAATAGGACTTATGCGCTTCTAGCTCTGAGGTATAGATACAATAAAATAATTCGTTAAGATCACGAGAGATTTGTCACTTTCGTTATGACTATTGCAGTATAATCTTACCATCATTTTGAATAAAATACAAAATATAGTAATGATTTCAAATTCTCCAATATTACACCATTATAAGAAAGGCCGTCTTGAAGTTCTTGTGCGTGTAGGTCATTCTTGGAGATTGTACTGTAGGGTAAGTGATGTACCGATCGATGGAACTTTCTCACAGTTATGCTTAGCACTCCATTTAACTTAGAGGCACATATTCAATATGGAAGTCTATCTACAAACAATAGTTTTTTAGTCGATATGTATGTAATCTGTAAAACGTGGTAAACTACAATAGTGCTAGGTTATTTCTACTATGAATGCATTGATAAGTGCTTCTTGTGTGACATTGGAAGTTACAAGGCAATATCTTTTCATTTTGAAACAAACGTATGTGACCTGTAATTCACACAGAGATGTTCAAACAAGATTTTTTACAACGTGTGGTTTATAAAGCACTATAAATTTTGTCGCATAGGAAGACGTTTTTTCTGAAGTCGCGTAGGAAAATAGATAGCGTTGTGAAGGACATGAATGCTAGGTATAACGAACTACCTAGCGAGATCGCGAGGGTCTCATCTAAGACCGAGTCTCTCGAAGCCCAAGTGGAAAGTTTGCGTACTATCGCAACCGAACCTGAAGACAGGGAAACTTGTCTTAAAGTACCTATAGTGAGTAGTGAAGCTCAACCATTTTTTTACAGTTATTCCTGTGACTTTTAATTTAGGATTACCCTCTTTGACTACTACGACCGTAGTGACTACAAGTCAAGGTAAACCGATATACTCACTGAATACTACTACTACTGTAACTAATATACTTAGGATTTCTTCCTGTAGTGAGGACTTGTTGGAGAATAGGAGACATGTCGATCAAAGTCGGATGTTGGAAAACTAACATGGCATGAGGAGGTGACCGATGATGTATTTCGTTTTAGGTTCGAACCTATTAAGTATCGTCATCCTTCTGTTGCTTCTTCGTCACAAAATCCGTATTATCAACAACCCGAATTAGATCGAGATCTCAGGTTTGAATTTCCTAAGGTAATTTCTACGCCGATTTCTGTGGGTTATCATTTTAAACGTAATGATGGTTGTGATCCCTTGAGAGCATCTCAAAAGGAGAACTCTGTGTGGCCTCAGTTAGGTCAGATCAGCAATGGTGTTGATAGTCATTCTGCTCGTACGTTACAGCTTAATGACATCAATTTATTTTCAACGTTTAGTGGAACTCCCGGGGAATCTGCTATGAAATTCTTAGCCGAAATTGCTCAGAATAGCGACTTAATGAAGCTTAATGAAGCGTCTTCTGATAAAATGCTGGTTATTGGTCGTAGGCTGACTGGATTATCTTTGATCTGGTACACGCACGAGAAAGAGAAACTTGCTACTTAGGAATACTTCGTACGAGCTTTTTGGATCATTTTGAAAACCCCAGGCTTAAGAATCGTTATTTGCAACAGCTCTACTCTGTTAAATATCATGCAGGTGTATATGAAAATATGGCACAATTTGCTTGGTAATTGCTAGATAAATATAAATTATACGCTTCGCCTTATGTTGAAGATGACATAATAGAAATAATAATTCAAGTTCTTTCTGAATATACAGGTAAATTATTAAGACTACACACTCCTGATAGTATAAACATTCTTATTGATATGTTAAAAAAATTAGACAGTCCTGCTAATACTGAGCTAAATAAATACATCCTTTCTAATTCTGAATCTACTGTAACCGAATCTAAAGGAAACAAAAGTAATAATGACCGTAAATTCAAACCTAAAATCAGAGAAATTAAAGTGACTAAATCTAGTAGTTCTCAAACTGAGCGGGTTAATTTTTATTCATCCAAAAATAATAATAAATCTTCTAATTTTCAAAATAATTCTTCTGGTACTAGATTTAATAAAAATATTAATAATGGTAGCTGATGTTACAATAATTCAGGTAGGAACAATAATTTTGGAAATCATCACAATGATAATTATGTAAAACGTAGCAGATTTTCTGAAAATGATTCATATCGCAGAGGGAATAATCAACGTTTTGTAAACAATAGTAATATGCCTGTGAGTGATAATGATAATCAGAATAATAGTCAAATAATGTGTCGAATAATAGTAGTGCCTAGAATTCTCCTTGTCAGAGTAGAGTGATAGAGTGTGGTTGTCATACTCTAAGTGTTCCTGGAGGTAATGCGGCCATCAGAGAAGTTAAGTGTGGTTGTTCTCATTCAGAAGTAGTTGATAATATGGGAGTTAGTGCTGTTTCAAACCGGCCGTGCTGTTTTTATGGAGTTGATTTAAACGCTGTGGGCGTCCTTCAGTCGGATCGGAAAGGCAGTGTCCCTGTCGTGTGAATCGATCCGATGATGATCGGTTAGGAGAACGAGCTAATCTCGTATTTCAGGATGGGATTACCTTTAATATCCGTGTTGGTATCAGGGAGAATGAGTTGACGGATAGTTTGATCTTTTGCCCCACTGAATTCTGTCGTTCCCCCAGTATTTTCGGTAAAGTGGCAGGTTTAGATTTAGAATGTCTTTATGATTGTGGTTCCGAGATAAATATTCTAAATTCTGAAACTTGGAAAAAGATTTTGGTAAATCTGCCACCTGCATTAAACTTCAAGGTGTCTTTGCTTCTGGTGCTCATAAATTAAAGGGTAGCCAGAATATTTTCCTGAATATTTCCGATAATATATTCGAAATTAAAGTTTTTGTTGTGGAAGGGGTGGAACCTAGCTTGATCCTCGGGATGCCTTTTATTCTAGATTATCGATGCTAACTGAATCCAGGTAGTGGAGCCTTGAGGTTGAGATGTCTAGATGGAAGGCATGTCGACGTAACTTGCAAGGAATTCGGGGTCAAAACGGTCTCTATCCCTGTACCTATCTTGTGCGAAGAGGCAATTCTGTCCGAGTCCGAACTAGAGAAGTACGTTGAAAAGCGTACTGATCTATCTTTTGGATTCCAGGATCGATTGTTCGTCTTCCTGAAGGAATATCGATATTTGTTTTGCAAATATCCCAGACCTACTAAACTACCTAAAATTAAGATAATGTTGGCAGGCACTGAACCAGTGAAAGCCAAAAATTATCCTATGCCGTATGCTGTTCGAGAGACTTTCCGTCAGCTGTTAAAGAGGTGGCTTGATTATGGTATAGTTATAGAGAAACCTAGTCCATATAACAATCCAGTTCATGTGGTGATGAGACCTGAAGGGCTCGTCCTTATTTGGATATGCGAGCTACGAGAAAGAAGATCATTGCTCCGTTAGTTCAGTTGAACCTATTCAAACGTTGCTCCACCGTATGTCCTGGTCTACTATTTTCACTATTAGCGATGCCAAGGAAGCGTATTATTCGTTGACTCTCCATCCCGATTCCCAGGTTATTACGGCATTTTCTCTTGAAGGCCGCCAGTTTGAGTTTACTCGCCTGGTGATGGGGATAAAGTCCTCATGCGCGATCTTCCAGAATGTTATGCATCAGCTATTTCCACTGGAAACACGTGACTTTTTAGCCCTTTATCTTGACGATCTTTTGGTTTTCTCTGCGTCTTCACAGAATCATTTCCGTCTGTTATCACACGTATACGATAAATTGAAGGAAACTAATATTTCCTTGAATTTTCGGAAATCCCAGTTTTTGTTGTCTGAGGTTTCTCATCTTGGTCATG
The DNA here is from genome assembly GCA_022664845.1 of Lepisma saccharinum. Lineage (NCBI taxonomy): Eukaryota > Metazoa > Arthropoda > Insecta > Zygentoma > Lepismatidae > Lepisma > Lepisma saccharinum. The sequence continues at coordinate 4,891 of JAGDQP010023277.1, forward strand.
TCGTGTCTGGTGGAGAGATTAAGATCAACCCTTCTATGAACGAGCCCATTAGAAAGTTTCCTCTTCCTAAAACAGGACGTCAATTGCGTCGTTTTCTATGTATTTGCAACTGGAGGCGTAAGCATATATATGATTTTGCCCGGCTCCAGGAACCTCTTGTTAAATTATTACGTAAAGATAGCAAATTCAAATTCAGCCCTGAAGAGGTGGAAGCTTTCGAGGCTCTGAAGGAAGCCTTAATTTCTCCCCCAGCCTTGGTCCAGCGCCGGTTTAGTGATGAGTTTCACTTCGTTACTCAGCTTGGCTGGTTATTTGGCTCAAGTGCGAGATGGCGAGTACGGAGTGATAGCTAGTCGCCGTGTTCGTCCAACGGAGATGTCCTTATCTATTTTCTAGTTGGAAGTGTTAGCCATTGTGTTCTTGTGTGAACAATTCTCCGATTTCATAACAGGTAGACCTGTTATTGTCCATACTGATTCCAAGTCCATAACGCAGTTCAAGACTCTACGGAATCTTGATGCGCGTACTATTCGGCTGCTTCTCAAGCTTCTAGATTTTGATTTGCGGTTTGAAGATCTCGCTGGAACTTCGAATATTATTGCCGATAGTCTCAGCAGATGTCCACCAAAGGAAGAAAACAAGGAGTGTACGAAATTTAGAGTGAACATGGTCTTCAATAGTCAGTCACAAAAAGAGTTCCTGAAGAGGTGAGCGGATGCACAGCAAACTGACAGCTACTGTAAGAGGATGCTCCGTAAATTTCGTGAAGGGAATCTGGACTGCGGCTTACATTTGGGGATGCTCTATGCCCGTTCTAGATGCGAAATAAATGATTGGCTGCTGGCAATTCCTAAGATCTTGGTTCCTCAAGTCCTTAGTGAATTACATGAAGAAGGACATTTTCGATCGTTGAAATAATGCTATTTATTCTGTCGCCGTCTCTTCTATTGGAATAAGATGTGACAAGAAATAGTTACTTTTGTCCGCGACTGTCTTGTATGTGCACGAACAAAAGCAACGAATTAAAAGATCTCATTAGAACCTTGTCATGTGACTGCAGATAGGCCACATGAGAAGGCTTCTTGTGATCTTATCGAGAAGTTGCCGAGAAGCTCTAATTTTTCTTTTGTCTTTTTTATCGTCGACATTTTCTCTGGTCTTATGACGTTATATCCATTGCGTTCTGCCAGTGTCAAGCAGATTGTTCAAGTCTTCAGTAAGCAATAACTTCACCATTACCCTGTTCCTGCTGTCATTACTTCTGATCGAGGGTCTCAATGCACCTAGAAGCTTTGGAGGGAATTTTGTGAGGAACAGAACATGAAGCACATGTTGACCCTCGAGTTTGGAAGGTGGAGAGATCCCATAAGGAGGTGAACAGCTTGATTCGAGTGTTTTGCAGTGAGCATCACAGTCGGTGGAGTGCTTGCTTGAACGAAGTCTGTTCGCTGTTGAATAATTCCGTGTCTCTGGCCAATGGATATACTCCTTCTGAGTTGTTTTTAAATTGTAATGCTTCCGATTCCTTCAAGCGTGGTGTAGACTGGCCTGAGGAATTATGAGACCTCGATTATGGAAAGCGTCATCAGCTAGCGCTGATAAACTTACGGAAGAGTCGTAATAGGAACAAAGTTCATAATCCTGGTAATGCCATAGTGTTACAAGTCGATGACTTGGTTTTAATTCGTGTCAGGGAACACAGTTCAGCGATCGACCGAAAGACCAAGAAGTATTTTGAGATATACCGTGGTCCGTATGTCGTCGTGGAATTGGGTTCCAATTGTGCTATTTGAAGCTATTTAATTGCTCCGAGCAACGCAGCCAAAAATTTGCTGCCTCGAAGCAATTGAATATAAGTCTTGCTAAATACATGGCGGTCGCATGCATTTAGAATTTGCCTTACCGCAATTGAGCGTGGCGATGACTACGTTAAGTCATAGTTGATTGTGATGGGTTTTGCGTCAAAGGATGTTTAAGTAAATGTTAATATTAATACGTTATCTTAATCAATATACTTGAATTTTAAATTACATATATATATCCGTCTGGTCAGCGTGGGAGCAGTAGACCAACTCCTCCCTTCGGGGAGAGGCCTCATCCACTAGTGGATTGAATATTGCTGTGATTTATATATATATATATATAAATATATATATTTATATATATATATATATATATGGGCAACGCCCTAGCCGAGCTGGTCTACCGGTTCCCGTAAGATCACCGAAGTCAAGCAGCTCTGGGTCTGGTCAGTGTTTGGATGGGTGACCGTTTCAACACTCCAGATGGTGTTGCCTGTGCGGCGTCCACCCAGCGTCGTGAGGCCAATTGGGGAGCTACCTGAATAAAGAGGTAGCGATCACAGTTGAGGGCTTCGGCTCTCCTCTCCCAACACGTCTGGTCAGCGTGGGAGCAGTAGACCACCTCCTCCCTCCGGGAGAGGCCTCATCCACTAGTGGATTGAATATCGCTGTGTATTATTATATATATATATAAAATTTTTACAAATTCTTTTTCTTTCTCATTAAACACAATGATTAATTACTTATTTTCTCTAATATATTACATACTTTTCTTTCTTAATTACTAAATAATTTTATAGCTTTTTATGATTTTTTCTTTGGTGTTTTGCGGTGCTACGTCTGGCTCCTATGTTGGACGTGTTTATTGGTATATCCAGTTTTGTTGAGAAGAAATTCAATGAATGGAGAAGTCTTCTCCCTTCATTTCATTTCTTTTTCCTGGCCCTGGAAGGAATGTAACAGTCTAGTTGCTGTTCCATTTTTATTTTCTTCTCCTTTTATTTTCTTAGTATGTTCTTTTTCCTTTCGTGTTCTCCTTAGCTTATTCTCTTTGTCTGGTTTTAGTCACGCTTTAAGCGTGTTTCGTTTTATTTTGCTTCGGTTTTCTGTCGTAATCTATCCAGGTTTTCGTTAGTCACGCAGCATCTACTTGGATCTAGTGCTTGTTTTTGATTGGATACTAGTGAATGCTTGGCTCCGTGTTTCTTGCTGATTGGTGTGAATCAGCTTTCTTCTCCGTTCGATGGGAGAACTGCTCTCCCCGCCATGTTAGTTTCAGTTCCAATTTTATCGACCAGAAGGACGGATGTCTGGGCTTCCAATCATTTTGCTTTTCCAGAGTCCTATCTACATGTGGTAATTATAAATGCCAAATTTAGTATATTGAATAATATTTCGACTAATTTCGTCAATTCCGGTGATATATATAAATAGTCGTGACAAGAATAATACCGATACAAGTGCTAACAAGAAAGTTCATCTCAACAAGTTTATTTCGAAAGTTTCTCATCAAATTTATCATTATTTTGTTTTGAGATTATTTGTCATAATGGGTATTATGTTCTAAATTTCAGTATGGGGCCGCTATTGACCGAATTCTTACATTTCAAGTATCGGGTCGTTAGATTCCAATAATCAAATGCCAAATTTTTAGTCTCCAGTTTCCGAATATATTTAAAATTCCCGGTTAGCAATGTTAACATCTAATGTATATCACCATTATTAGTCAAATTAGCGACATGTTTGTTCAGCCATTTTTGCGTACTGTTTTCCGATAAATTTTGACTTAATTATAAAATTGTAAAATTTGATACTTCGACATGATTAGCTAATTTTGGTTTCAACTCCAGCCACTATTCTCCGTTAAATAGTCACATTTTTTAACATTATTTTTGCATATTCAAGATTTATTCAGAGCGTAAATTGTATAATGTAGTAGTCATCTTTGGAGCTAGAGTTTAGTTAGATGCGTTGCGTGGGCACTCTAGGCTCATGGCGACCCTATTTATATTCCTGGATTGTTTTTGGTGTTGCAGTTTTGACTTCACCTAGCCAGGAATGTTTGATCTTCGGCTGTTTCATGGTTATTACCGAGGAAGAGGATGACAAAGACACATTATACCTGAGGTTGCGAACTGTTATCATTGGAAACATGGCAGATATAATAAACCTTTATACAATGTTTGAAGAAAAGGATTTTATTCTTTTATCTACTTCTTTCTTGTTTACTGACAAAATACATCAATAGTAAACCTCATCGGACATTGATAATTATCTACGTCGTAGGTTTTTTATATATCATTCTACTACATTACTAAAATAGTTTTATGTTTCCGGATTAAGTAAACTTTTACTCTGACTTCTTGGAGACACACTTAAGCTTAAGGAGGGACTTATTCTTCTCTTATTGCTTGTTACTAGGTTTCCATGAGAAATCGGTCTATCTCAAACTAGTATTCGCGGATTTATCATGGCCAAAATTTAGGTGGAGATCTTAGGAAATGCTAGACTGATAATACTGTCGTCACATCAAAGCTTAATGATGTGTCTCAAATAAGTTTCTCATTGATTGTTTCTTTATTGCGTGCGGCTTTCTAAAACTCGGAATTGAAATGGTGCAAAGCAAAGGACATTTTGGGCACTAAGGGGTGATAAATTATATTTTATCTAAAAGGGAAATAATTTTCAGATGATATGTTACTCACATTAGGTGGTATGTTCTGTTACTACTGGATATACAAGAAAAAAGGATCGTTTGGATTTATAGCAGGATATCCAGGGCCCAAGACGAAAAACGTTTTCTGGATCTACTCAAGAGACATCTCTCGAAGACATAAATACTATTCATTCCATTATGCTGGACTGTTACATAATATTCCTTGCACATAGAGTTGTTGGTTATATTATTCACGAAAATTTAAACATGAGAAAGGTCGCAGACAGATGTTGTTTCAATGACGTTTCATACAAGGTTTATAATACCAAATAACGAGGAAGATTTTCAAATTTAAGTTTTGAAACGCCCGATTACTTAGTAATGCTTTTATGTATCCCTTTCGTAACGTCAAGCAACACATCTCTGGCGCTAGAAGTCGTAGGTTCGATGCTCAGGCCATGTGGGCTTTGTAACGTACAAACACCGTGTGCATGTGTTGTCTCGTGGTACTCCCATTCCCTCCCACTTTCTTCATTCCATCAATTCATCCAATCATCAATCATTCAGCCGGCCTGAGACAAAGTTACCTAAAGACCTTAAAAATTCAATTCAATTTAAATTTAAGAAAGGCACAAAGGAAAAAGAATTGTTAAGTATTGGAGACACCACGTTAACGCCATTCGAGTGGTTTGCATCAAAATCAATTGCAGCTCAATGAAAGAAAAAAATATTTGGTTCTTTAAAGAAGTTAGAATCACGAAGTAAACAGTGTGTAAACTTCTGTGAGGTAATATGCAGAAAATCTTTTTTCGATTCTGCAGGTTGTTGTTTTCTTTTCAAAGCCAAGAACATCCCAGCATTTAGTCTGACACACTATCTATTGACAAGTATTCTGTTTGTTCTGGAAAGAACGCTGATGTGACACATTTGTTGTTCAAGTCACACCCATGCACAAAGAAGCCTGGAAAATGAATAAAACATTTTAACCAAAAGGAAAAAATAACATTATCTGGTATTTTGATGAATGAGCGACATATTCTTTCGCGTATAGACACCCATCATCATAAAAATATGAACGTATTGAAAACCCTTCTACAAGATATTAATCATCTTTATTCATGACATCATTTTTAGCCCTAAACATTTTTCTTTGTCAACGCAGGAAATATTTTATAATAAATTGGAAGTTACAAGTTACTAACAAGTTTCGATCACTCTAATTATCAAAGCCTAAAGCGTTTTTGATGAAAGACAGAGCATTGTAAATACTAATGGTCACTTGCAAGACTCTACGCTGACATTAAAAAATGTTACAGAGAGGATGTTTAGCCAGGAAAGAAGTTTGTCAGTTAGGTGGTAAGGATGATGGCTGAAACAAATTACCGAAAGGATGTGCTTTATTCAATAAGCATGGGTTTTTACCTGACCCGCATTTTGGGATTATTACCTTGTTCTATCGTAAGGAATGAAACAACAAGAATTTTGACAAAATCAAAATCATGGCTTGTATATTCAGTGATAGTCACGGTTATCATACTGTGTGGGTCTCTTCTGTGTGTATAGAGTGAACAGACAGAACGCCGATCTAATGGAACAGATCTCTTTGGACCAACAGACATTTTGTACGAAGTGTTAAACGAACTCACATTTCTTTTGATTGTTGTGCTCTCAATAAAAGGGTTTCATGTATTTCTAGGTATAGTCAATATGATATCTAATCTTGATTTTAAATGGAACAGAAAGAAACATGTGAACACTGTTGTATCCCGCAAATATTCCATAATTACAGGAGATATTTTAATCATTTGACAGCGAAAACCTGTATACAGATACTGACAAGTTGAAGTTCGTTCTGGATTCGATTCCTTTCGTTGAGATCCTCCACGCAGCACTTTTTGTTAACCTTTGCTATGTCGTAACAGAAAGGTTTGCTGAACTCACAGAAGAACTCTCGACATCTCAGTAAGAACCGTAGCTGGACTCAGCGCAGAGTATCAATCGATATTTCAAGAGTTCGACACCGAATCCTTGCTCAAAGAACGAGATTCCCAACTCCTCCGATGATGAAGAAACAGCGTACGGTGCTTTAGAACTGGAAGAACTGCGATACATCTACGATATTCTATTGATGTTGTGGACAAAATGAACTCAGCCTTTGGCTTTCGTCTCTTGTTTATAATTGCTTATAAATTATGTGAAATTCTTAAGGGCTTATTTACTCTAACAGTCTTTCTTGATTCACTTAATAAAACTAAATATCCATTCTTTATAACATTGTATGCAGCCATTTTCTACTCAGCAGTTATTGTTATTCTAATACGTCCATGAGTGTCACCTATAATGCAGGTATGTAACACATATTCTTAATAGTCCCACAAATTCTTAGTAGGTTTCATCTTAGAAAACTATAGAAAATGAAAGAAAAAATGTTTCCTTTCGGTTTCGAATTGAACTAGATGACGTGGTTACTTCCTAACTACTGGTATTTTATCCAGTTCATAATACGTGTCTTGATGAATAATCTGACAAGCAAGGATTTCTAAGTGTAAGTCCGAACCGTAAATAAACAGTAGTGTAATTTTTTATAACCCTTGTGGGATGAGTTTAGAAACAACCCTGGTTATGATAGTAACCTAACCCAATGTAACCAAATCGTAACCTAACATCGAGTTAACTTAAAGATGACTTAAGGAAACTTATTTAAAATTTACCTTACCTTACTCACAGGCACTAATTGAGACATTCGGAGGTATATTTATAGTTCAGTCGAGTTTCTATACCGTAATTCTTATCCTGCCGTCCATTTCAATCTCCGTTCTACAGTTTTTGAGTTATCTAATCGCAGACCCCCAAAATGTCTATTTTTTAACGAGTTGGTGCAAAGTAAATGTTCAAATATATTTTTTATGTACAATGCCAAGGTGAAACCAAAGGCAATAGTGCAATTTTGCATTTTGCAATCATCTTAAAATTATGCTCCGGAGAGATAAATTTACCCCCAAAAGATATACCAAAGTTACAAGCCGGAACTTCCTTTCATCAATTTACTGTAGGACGATATGTTCAGACTAGTGATGCTCCCATGTTGGTATTTTTTACTACTTTCTCTCGTTCTAGACATTTTTATGAGGTACATCAAAAGCGATTTGTTCTATTGATTTCATACTTACATCATGGGTACTTCATATTGTTCACCAAATCATGTTAAAATTTCCTGGTAAACAAACCCGCCCATAAGTTACAAGTAATTAAAATTACAACATCTTGCTTCCATTCATGATAGTAACTCAGAAAGATACGACGGAAAAAATAATAAAAAATGGCAGTGAAATTTGGTATCAATAAACAAAAAATATATAAAATGGCGCTAACATTTATCTTTTGTTTAGTGTCGTGACTCTTCTTTGTTAAATGTTTTCTTGTATATAGCCTTCTGTGCTACAGATTACTGGCGCCCATATGATTGTATGGGTTGTTGCGAAGAGCGAATTGTGGGAGACGGCATAATGTTTTAGATTAAGCAGATATTCGCTTAGCTAAGATGACTTGTGCCAAGACTGAATATGGCAAGGAATAACAATTCTAGAAGTTTAACACTGAATATTTCTTAGTTAACATCTGCTTTTTTTATTTATATTACAGAAGTTTCAATACTACCATGCTTCTTTCATGAATGTGTTCTGATTAAGAAATGTAAAATTAAACTTATAATATTTGAAGTAAACTCAATTATGTGTCTTTATTCGCTAAATTAAATGTTTTATTAATTTCCCAACAACACTTGCTGAAAAATCTAAGAATGGCTTTCTTGAAAACCGTAAACTTATCTTATTGCATATTAAATATCCTCTGTACCAAGCTACTTCTGATCACCTGTTAATGCATGAATTACGATAGTGAATACAGCACTTTTGCATTTAATATTACTCTTAAGAGCATTCGCATGTTATGTCCTGCGGCTCTTCAAACTGAAGTCTCAAAACATGCAAAATACTGTTAATGTATATTAAAAAAATAATTTAAATAACGTTTTAAAACACAAATTTATGTTCATATTTTATTTTGTAGTCAAATTACCATTAATAATTGTTCTAATATGATTTAATCAAAAAGATCTAACGTAGCCTCTTGTGACGATTATTTCATAAGTCTTTCATCCAACGGCGTCAAGATCTATTAAGATTAATTATAATTTATAATATGTATATATTAAGATTTTTGTTTATTTAAGGTTTGCCGCTTCTTTTGCACTAGCTTGACGTATCTTATATTCTTCTGTAATCATTCCCAATCCTTCCTGTATACGATTAGCTTATTGGTACTCTGAATTCCATGATTTCTTTTATTGTTTACGATCAGCTGATTTTGTGGCCAATCCCCCCACCAATTTCTTCTTTCATTGCTACCATTTCGTCATTGTAATATTAAAGCTTTAGATGTAAAATTAGCTCTCAAAAGGACTTTCCACCTATTAGTTACTATAAAATATATTTCTTTGTGTCAACTCTGTGGTGTTGAGGTACGTTGTGCAAGGTTGAAAATAAAAGATGCCTTCTTTTCTATTGCAAAAACTGAGCATAAAAACGTTATTTGCAGAATATTGTCTTTAGATATTACATATGTGTACAAAACTTATAGTCGTTTGGTAAAGAACTCAGAAGAAATAATACGGTATACGTGAGAACAATTTCTGTGAGTTATTACGACTCTTCCAAATTGAATAAGGTATTGTTCTCGCAAAAGATAAATAAAAATACCCGAACTTTATCTTTGATTCTATTGTCTTCGTGAATCAATTACTTCTTTGTTGTTAAGCGATTCGATTGGTGTTGATTTGATATTTATTTACCACTTTTAGTTATCTTTGGATCAGGTCTCGATTGCTTTTGCAATATCTTAAAATATAAATAATTTTCTGTGCCTGTCAAATCGTAATTTCAGTGAAATACGCACTGTTTATACTTCATGTACTTGAAATACAATACTGGATGTATGTTACAAAAATAAATAGACTGTTTAATCAATTTGTACAATGCTTGGAATGTTACGCTTGTTTTCAACTTTCGATGTAATTCAAGTGAGTTATAACGTACCTATATGTTTTGATATCAGGTATGCTGAGAAGAGAAAAGGGGTATAGGAAAAGAAGGTTTATCGACATTTTACGAATTTTTCAAAAGCTTTTTAAACATTTATTTCTGGGTGGTTAACATTTGTTAACATTTACAAATTACATATTTACACGTTGCAGTTATCTCTTCTTTCCCAAATTCATCTTAAAGTATAACTGAGTAACAACAAATGGTGTCAAAATTGCAATTTTGCTGAAAAGTGGAACTTTCGCTTTCTTTTGCTGTGCCTTTTAGATATTTCTTTTACTGACAGTGTCTTTCAATTATTCTCTTACAGGCAGAACAAGTACAAATTATCATCAACTTGGTGAGTGTCCCTCGTAAACATGCTCCCATTGACTTCACATGTAAAAATCAAAATCTTTGGCATATCTATGCCCCGTGTGCTAATCCTGGGCACAAATCTTGCAGGTCGCTATCTTTGATATTGGCCAACATGTCTGACCAATAAGTTTCGTCAAAATACCAGAGTCAGCAGTCTGATTAGTTCTTCGGAAGCCACAGCAATATTTTGAAACACAGATGAATACTAAACGCGTCCCTGAATTAACTGTATGTAATATTTTCAAATAGGCTATCCTGTAAATCAACAAATCTCTCAAATCATATACTATTGCAGTAGGAAGGTTCATTGTCATAGATCTACCTTTATTTCAATCACTTATTGCACATGTAAATGCATTAACCATTGTAATGCCCACCACATCAGATAAGTATTAATCTCATCACACATATGAGTATCCACTTATATACAGGAACAACTTTTACTCAAAAATTATAGTGCACTAGAAAAAATCAAACCGTTTACATATATCAAACAATCTCGGAATTTATAAAATATCTCATCCCATTGTTGTCTTTCTTTGTAAACTTCCTTTAAATACAACAATGCTGAATTCAAATATTCATCTTTCAACAAAGATTAATTCATTTGTATATCAAAATTATAATAAATAATCTTCTGCTTGTTACAACATTCACTCCCCCCTTTAACAGAATATGATTTCCTTTTTTCAATAAACTACATATATTTATCCAAAAATGACTTTACATATATTTATTTCGCTACCTCCAAATTGTTATCCACTATCATCTCAAATCACAGTACTTTTTCACCTGCTGAAAATCTGGATTTTGTACAGCTACTTCACATACCATTGATTTAATTATATTTAAAATATAAAACCCTTTTTCCAAGCTATTTGACTTATCTTAAACTTCTTACCCTTTTTTCTTCTACTTTTCTCCCTCACCGGTTTTCTGTCCTCCTCTGGGTTCTTCTCTATATCAGACATTACTACTTTACAGTCTTCAATACCATTAACTTGTATCTCAGTCACCTCATTATCATACAAGCTTTCATTCTCAGTATCTTTCACTGAACAACAAACATTATCATGCTTTTCATCCCATTCGATAGAAGATGATACCTTCATCTCTAACACCTTATCTCCTTACTGCTCTTTTAACTTTTTAAAAGCCAATGTAGCTTCTTCTCTACCTTATCTATGCATTCAGTCTCTGAAAATTTACCTGACCAGTATCAATACCCGTCTCACAAAAATAGATATATTTTATATACATTTTCTTCTCGAAATATACTGCCGCTATATTGGTGTAATATTTCATGTTAATCGGATTTAAGTCAATCGTTAATTTATAATATTTCATAGTTTTCGCAAAACCTCGTTTTCTATAAGCTTCATTTCCCATTAGCTTGTGCTTCTCCGCAACCAGAATCTCCAACTTAGTTCTCACTAATACCTTCAGCTCTCTCCATATCTGCTATCACTGTGTCATTCCGTTGACTATTTTTACTCTCTGCTATTGTTGTTTCTTCCATCCTTACTAATTTATCATTATTAATCTTAAATCCTGCATCTTCCATAATATCATTCCATCTTCCATCTAGCAACTGAAATTACCGTTTGATCACCATCAGTTTCGGTACTATTTTCCACTATTTATTTATTACTCTCAACACTTCTACTATCCTCGTACTGTTCTGAATGATTATAATTTAGTAGCTTCACCTCACCGACTTTCAATTGTTTTGATTTCCTTCCTGTTCTTTACACAATTAATATAGCATTTAGTTGAAACATCATGTGTTTAATATGATTCTCCTATAATTAGATCCTCCATTTAATTTTGTAAGTACTTTATTTCCTTGTGCATAATCTGTATTTGATTTTTTTAAATTTTCCAAACATAACAATGTCAACGTCAATTCTCATTACGGGATCATTAGTCGAATTTCTACATCATTCCCGCCGACTAAGTAATAAAATATCCAATCCAATCCTTCCTAATATAGTTAATGAGCAATTATGATCTGTTACGGTAAAAGGTAACAATCTTAAAGCACCATTAAAGATAACATAAAGTTGTATCTCTTCTAAAGCTGTCAAAGTGGTATTGTTGACCAAATACAAAGTTCCTGTATTTTACGTAGCTCAAAACCTAGTATTTGTAGCAAATGAATTGGTACCAGATTCAACGTAGCTCCTGTATCGCACATGAAATTGAATAAATGACTTCCAATCTGAACATCTATCGTAAATGTAGGTGACATTCCATTAAAACCACTGTTAACTGTCACAAAATTATCTATCAGCATTAAGTCATCTATATCAATTCTTTTTAATTTAGAAGACTGTGGTTCGTTCGAATACCCATTACTTATATTCCCATTATTGTTTATTTCCTGAACTTTTTGTATGTTTCAAGCCAAACATGCTAATTTCAAATGCCCACGTTTGTGGCATTTATAACAGATGGCGTTCAAAGCTCTGCATTTCCTTTTTTGGTGAAGTTTGGCACAATATTTGCAAGAAAATTGCCTTAGATTAAATTTACGAAAATCTGTTCCAGAACCACCGTATGCTTGCCTATTTATTTTATAAATAGCATCCCTCTGAGTAGTTTGCGGCATATTTACTTTCAGTGAATCTGCTTCCAAATCTGTTTCTTGTTTTAGAGAGACTATCTCTACAGATTTGTTCAAACTTGGTTCCAGACAATAATCTTTTTCGCACTGCATCACTGTTCAGACCGAAAACAAACTGGTCGAGTAACATGACATCCAATGATCTCCATAATTGCATTGTACAACCTGTTTTTTAACACTCTCACGTAATCCTGAATCTTTGTAACTCTGATTGCCTGATGCTATGAAATTTATATCTTTCAATTATCTCAGTTGGTTTGTACCCAGAATGTTCTAACAAGGTTGTCTTAATTTCTTTATAAGGTTTCTGCACAATTGGAACAGGCGCTCTAACATCCTTCAATACATCGTAAGCTTCCGAACCAAGAATAGCTTGTAATATATTAGTTTTCTTTCCGTCTGCTATAGATTGTGCCGCACAAAACAGTTCAAAACGTTCTAAATAGTTCTCAATATTAGGCTCATTAACATTAAATGGTTCTATCGAAAATACTGATTGCATCATTTTCACAATCTTTACCGAATTTCGCCACTGTAATATTCCAAATATCCTCTAAATCAACAAATCTCTCAAAACAAATACTTTTGCAGTCGTAAAGTTCTTTGTCATATATTTACTTTTATTTCCATCACTTATTACACATGTAAACGCATTAACCAATATAATGCAAACCACATCAGGTAAGTATTAATCTCATCACACACATGAGTATCCACTTATATACAAGAACAACTTTTACACAAAAAATTATAATGGACTAGAAACAATCAAACCTTTAACATATATCAAATAATCCGATATATCAGAATATATAAAATATATCATCCCATTGTTGTCTTTCTTTTTAAACAATTTTAAAAACAAAAATGCTGAATTCAAATATTCATCTTTCAACAAAGATTAATTAATTTGTATATCAAAATTATAAAAGTTAATCTTCTGCTGATTACAGCCCTGTCCTGAACTTAAGCTCCTGCCTCGACAGTCTCTATATCCTGTTGAACAGCAAGCCAGCTTCCTTTCAAATAGAGTGTCACGTAGTCAGTCCAACGACTTCCGAGCACCACTTTTGTCTAGCTCTCGAGACTAGTATCATAGACCTCATAATAGATAGACTTAGCATCATTCCCCAATTCTGGCTGCGCTAAAACTAATGGGTTTGTGTTCAGAGCACGTGATTTTAAATCCATCCGCTAGGTACCTCTGCCATAGACCTCATAGTAGAATATGACGTCTATGGCAGAGCTACCTAGAGGGTGGATTCAAAATCACGTGCTCTGAACAAAAGTCTACTAGTTTTAGCGCAGCCAGAATGGGGGAAGCGTGATAAGTCTATGTATTATGAGGTCTATGGTAGTATTTTCCTTCTTAATTCATGTAGCACTGCAAAGACCATTACATGCAGAACAACAACAAAATTTGAGACGGCCCGCAATGAAACAGTTGCCCACTCTGTTAAACACGAGCTTCGGAAATGATTAACAGTGCTTAGCTTATCTATAAGGGGCAGCCAAATGAAACTCAGCTGAAGCTTTTAAACAATGTAATAGCTTGGCAGTACTCTCCACCATTGGTAACACACATCTCCAACAACCCTAAGTAGATAAGTGGTGCCATACGATTTTTTTAGTGCAGTGTGTAAGCCGATCATGGTGCAGTGAACGCCAGTGTTTTTGTGATTGATGGAGGTCTCCAAGGAATAACAGTGAGATGTGATCTGTTGTTTTATAGCTGCTCACATGGCGCCGGACAAACATTGCAAAATGTATATTCATCACTGTTTATGTGCTTCAGTCGTCAGGGACTAAGCGACAACGTTATGAAGTGGCCAGTCGTTTCTAAAGCCAAACAGCGAGTTGGAAATGCTCATGTAGTTATCACACCAGCCAATATTCAGAGCGTTCATGAAATTGCCCAAGAAATCTGACTGAAGAATAAAAGGCGACACGTGTGCTGTTATGTTAACAGCATCTCAAACGCTACTGATTGAAGGACGACGTTTTCCTGCTTCGGATGTGACAGGGAAGGAGACAGTCATCCATCACTGTGATCCCCAATCTCGTCCTGCGAGCATGCACTGGAAACTTGCAGTGCATGCAAGAAGAGCAAACAGAAGACCAGTGCAATAAAAATATAGAGGCTATACTACAACCACAAGTGACCTATAGTTACAGAATTCTTGCGATCTTCAATGACGATCGCTACATAAACAGTCTTACATCGATGCGGTAACAGATCAAGATCACGAGGCCTGATTTCCTAATGATCGGCGTTATCACCCTTCTCAGCAACGACAGTCAGCACACAGCAAACAGTGCGCTGGCAACGCTTTGCAAATTCCACTGTCAGTTTCTGTTCCATGCAACCTACAGATCTTATCTATACTCATACAGTTTTCATTTGTTTGGAGAGATGAAATAGAGTTTGCAGCCGATCCGCTTGCGATCGAACAAAGAAGTGCAGGAGAGAGAAAAACATTGACTGCACTCTTAGCCACAAGAAATAATCGACAGAGACATTCTTTGTTTGGTATCCTTGCCTCTGGTACAGAATATTGACATATAAGCGTATTACTTTCCTGTTAAGGGTTTCCACAGTTCAATTTGAGTAGGTTCTCTATAATTGACTGTGTGAAAGGGCCCCACCTTACTTACCACATAACTTTTCTAATCTTTTCTGTTCTTCTTGGAAATCAGCGTACATTCGATAAATGTAGCTCCCAGAAACACTTCTTGAAGTTTAATACCTGTGTTAAAACCCTTTGAATCTTACATGAATTCAAGTTTATGGACGCTGTAAACGAGCGGTTTTAACTTGACCAGTAGAGCGTTACGGCAACGATAAGGCCCTAGCAACAATTCCAGCTAACACAAATTCTCATTACTCTTCTTCGCATTGCTGAAAGGTATTATTTTGTTTACAGTGATATAGTGCAATGATATATGCAAGTTGGATGAATACAGAATACATTTATGCAAAACTACAATTCTAGGTTAGACTTTATCTTTGTTATAAATAGTAAAAAAGATGAAACTCTAAAGATGTACTGCCATCACTCAGTATTAAACACATCATATAAGATTATCGTATTATTTTCAGCTGCAGATGTTTTCAACCCTTATCCAGCAAAGGAAAATTTCATTCCATGCCTGTGGCTTCTTCACTCTAGATTTTACTTTGTTGTATACGGCAAGTTTATTAAGCTATTTTAACACTAACTCTAGGCGTTCTGATATTGTTGTATTATGATTAAATCCAGTTTTCCCAAAAATCCCATATA
Organism: Lepisma saccharinum; assembly: GCA_022664845.1. NCBI lineage: Eukaryota > Metazoa > Arthropoda > Insecta > Zygentoma > Lepismatidae > Lepisma > Lepisma saccharinum. The sequence continues at coordinate 20,712 of JAGDQP010023277.1, forward strand.
ACTATATTAGGCACTTGATATTACGTATATTTTGAAAAATGATCGATTGTTTCACTTATCATCTAGATTAAATAACAGTAAACAATATTTTGTTTCTATTGGGTAGGTGCAGGAATTCTGACGGTGTTCTCATTCCTTCCAAACACTTTCTACGAATCAAGAAAGACACTATTTCCAGAAGATTAAATAATAGTATAGTCTGCATCATTCTGTAGGAATGTCTTTCATAACTCACGGAATTCCACGATCTCTTTTAGGTAAAAATCCCTGTGTTTCTGAGTAAAGAAATCTTCAAAACAAGAGTTCAGTGACACTTCGTCGAAGAGAGAATCTGCTACACAATGAATTTAAACGTGCACCGAAAAGATGATAGTTCGAAGGCGCAAGATCGTGGAAGTATACCGGATGTGCTAAGATCTCCATTCCAAACTCCAAGATGCATCTTCTACAAAGATTGAAGATTTCTGCCAGCCGTTATATTATTTCAGTCAATCTGTGGACAATTCCCGTCTCGTTTGATTTGAATTCGTTTTAATTAACACGTTCAAATTGTCCTAATCTAAGTCTGATTTGCGTCCAGATGGCACGGCTCCGTTAATGACAAACTGTCCCTTCTGAAAAAGCACATACCATCTTTGGGAAGTTTTCTCGCTAATGGCATTGTTGCCATAACAAAATCTATGGCTTACAGTTCATCGCCGCAGAAAAAAGTTAGTCATTGGATTCGATCCTTGGCAATATCAAACCAGTTTTCATCTTGAACATCTACCTCTCGAAAACCTTTTCTAATAGCGTCATCCCACCGATGTCTCGGTTTTCCCAAGGGTTTTCCTCCGACTTACCAATTACAATGGAATATAATCTTAGTTTTTCCTCAATCTGAGCTTCATAGCTTGCCCACCTTAGTCGTCGAGATCTGATTTTTCTTACAACATCGGGCGAATCATACATTCAGTGGAGTTCTTCATTATGCAGACTCCTGCATTCTCTAATCAGCTCGTCCCGTCTCGTTCTGTATGCATTCTCAATACTTTATTTTGAAACACGTAATTTATGTTCATCTGGTAGGGTCATAATCCAGCTTTTGCAACCGTAAATTATGTACCGGCTGAATAACCTTTTTGAATATTTTTAATTTCAGCATTCTTTATATTAATAGCGAGGTTCGAAGTTTCTTGGACTGAATAGAAACATGCGTTGCCCAATGCTAAGCTATTCTTTTATTTCTTCAGTAATCTCGTTCTTGCTACTTACGTATGTTTCCAAGTATGTGAATGTATTTACTTTCCCTATGTTCTCATTCATTATTGTTGTGTACCTATTTCCTTTATCCTCAGTGTTTCTGCTTGTTATCATGTATTTAGTTTTCTGCACGTTCGTTTGTAGACCTATGTCATGGTAAGGTCTACAAAGCCATTGGTGTTACTTTCTAGTGAATCTTTATCACCCCCTATTTAATATGCATCATCCGCGTATGGAAACAGTCAGTTTAAACCATTCAATGTTAGTCCTTTTTTGTACTGTTTTATTTTTAGAATCGTATATCCCAACGTAAAATTAAGCAGGCATTTTCAACCCTTGTCACCACTACTGTTTCAACCCTCTGAACATCTCGAAAGTATCTAACATATCATTACCTACACGTATTCTGCTTATGGGGTCACTAAGGAGAAATAAGTTGTTTTCAGAATTCCAAGTTGTATATTGTATGGTTTTCTTAAAATCTGTGAACCGTTCCATTCTGTTCCCACTTCCTCTGTAATATTTGTCTCGAGGCAAAAATCTGATCCAACGTAGATATATTATTTCCTAAATCTACATTGGTGGTCACCAACTATTTCGTTTCTGTCAAAATGTCTTTTTTGAAATGCACACAGCAACTTTGGACAGTCCTCTCATTAATGGCGTTGTTGCAACAAACTGCAGTAATGTTTTTGGCGGCTCCGAGTCTAGCACACCTCGATTAAACTTAAAGATCATAATGTTTGCAAAATGCTCATTATTCTCGGGTTCCATGGTCAATCTCCTGCAACAAGCAAAACCTAATGTGTTAATGCCGATAGTTTAACCTAGTGCCGGATCTAGATATTATCCTATGAGGGGGGGGGGCGGCAAAATTAAATTTTGCGGCCCTTTCTACCGCCCTTTTGCCGATCATTCCATCGTTTTCTAGTCAAACGACACACCCGGCCGACGAGACGACATAACTTGTCTCGCATCATATAGTGTACTTATGACGGTTCTTGGTAAGTGAAGAATTCCTTCCTCCCGGAGTACCAATCCGTACAATAATTTACCGGGCAGTAATTAAACGTGTACGTCCCACTTCTCTTGAAAAGGGCGCCGCGGGATGATATAGCTTCCGTGATAACGAGCGAGGATAAAGGCAACCCTACTGCTCACCCTTGGGGTCCTGTATAATACTTCCAAACCAGTAAGCCAGTGAATTCCGGAGACAAAGGTTGGTGGAACGGTAATACCGATAATAGGTCCTCTGAGCCCCGAAATACTGTAAAAACGCACAAAAATCAACAAATAGATGAATGTGTGCAAATGGCGGGAAACGGTCGCAAAGTGCGTGACGAATGTTGAAACGCTTGAAAATGGGTGGAAAACACTGTATTTAGGCGGAAAACCACGTTTTTAGTATTTGGAGCCCCGATGCACAAATCCACACCACTTCTACTGACTCCGACCAAAATATTGAAAAATGTCACTTTTGGTGAAACTTCACGAAATACCTTAGTAGAAATGTTTTCTTCAGTATTCCAATAAATACTAACACTTTTCACACCATTTAGAGTACTTTATTACTATTTTCAGAAATCGAACTTTTCCCGGAATTATGATATTCCGTCGGTATAAAAGGTAAAACATACACAAAAACGCCAATAAGTTGATATGTTACTACAAAGTAACTACTAAGTATATTTAATATTTGACCTGATTACAGGGCACACACGCGATTATTCTTTTGTGTGTGCGTTTACTTCTGTAGGTACGTGATAATTTTACCAAAAATTGAATGCGTTTGAATGTGTCAAAACAAGAGTAACATACACAATAATGCACTCTACTAATAACGAAACGATCAAAATGCTTTTGACATCAATTATAAGAAATTATCGTTAATGAAAATGTTTATCGGCCGGGTACCCGTAAAGCGTTGAGCCCAACGTTACACAATTTTTACTTAATTGTGCAACTATATTTTCCTTACGCTCTTACGACGTTTACGTACACCTGTGCTCCATGAACATTCGAGTCCGATGAAGTATATTTTATACTTAACATCCACAACAATATTTATTTTCATTAACAAGTAACAAGGTTGTACTTCACATTAGTTGACGGAGTACAATTAAATTTCTCGACATTCGGCTTTAATCTCTGAACGTGCTTTGTTGACATATACCCGATAGGCACTGATCAAGAATTGTTATATTATATTTCAAGTGTCGCTTTAACAGACGTCCTGACAGTTTAAAGAAATTGTAAGCGACTTGTATCACAATCTTTTTAATAGTATTATCTTTACTTTTACGAGTTAGGTTTTCTCTAATATTACTTCAGTTCAATGTACTTGTAGCGCGCGAGTAATTCTATTGTATCACAGTATTACATAATTTACGCTGTTAGTATCTTTTTTATAATACAGGAGTTTTGAACTGACTACTTAGGTTCCGTACAAAACTTTTTTTTTTCTTACAATTCTTGTGTTTGCATTGATTTTTTATTTATTTGCTTTCGAGTCCAATGAATGCTAGCAAGTTACGACTTACTTTATTTCATACTCTAATGATGCATTCGAGTTTGTTATCATGAATAATGTTGCCTACATTTTCTCTACTATTTTGTAATTCAACAACATTACACAAATAAACCGTACTACTACTACGACTCTAAACTAAATATACCAAAAGAATAATAGGATCCTTTATTTAGTTGAATTGTATTTCTTTAGTTATTGCCCACAGAAAGACTATCTAAACGAAGGCAAGGTGGAAACGCGTATCGGATAATCGACAACGACGTTAACAATAGCGTCCGAGCATCAACAACCCGCGTTTAATCACGTGACTTCTTCTTTGTTTTCAAGAGCACTGTTGACGATATGTAACTGATGCAACGATGCTACACATAATCCGATGTCATTTCACTCGACACAAGAAAATATAGCATCCCTTCTTAAGCTTGCCAATAGTCACTGCAAATATGTAATTAGATTTCAACAGGTTGTCTATAATTAAGAGAAACGAAAAGGGTTACCTTCAGTGCGGCGTACGAGTCGTCCAGCAAAACGAGGTATACATTACTTGTTCCTTTGAAGTAATTATTCCAGCTTTTCGTCCTGTTTTTATGTTCCGTTAAATCCTTAGAACTTACTGATCCTCTTGCACTATAAGTTTTGTATATATAAGTAATTACACTTGTACCATGAGAGTTTTTTGTCACTGGCGCACGCTTAATGTTCCATCTCCGGGCAGCGCGCAATGTCTTCTGCTGTATCGGACGATGCAATGTTGCCAGCTCTCTCGGGCAGACTTGTCCAGCACTGACACAGACATACGCCGGGCGTTGACTCAAGCGTCTCTTCATGCATGCGACGATATCAATGCGTGTCGGAATATAAAAATACTTTAAGAATATCCAACTGCACTAAATTTTGTTATAATCATGTGAGGGCGAATTACCTGTCCGTCACATACTTTCGTCATCATCTCCGGAGCCTATCTTGGCATTGCTATTACTAACTCCAATAAGGCACTAGACCTGCCTATCTGACTTGATTCGCGGTTTTGAATTTTAAAGATGAAGGTGGGTTATATGGAATAACATAAAAATGTCTTAGCGCACTAGTATTGAAATTTTGAATACCTTTAGGTCAATTTCAATTTAGTAGGCAATTTTACTTCCTTTTTTAGGAGATTATTTTTTTTATTTTTAGGTGTTTGCCGCCCGGGGTGCTTGAGTCCTTTTTCCACCATAGATCCGACACTGGCTGAACCTGACATAGACCGTATTATGCAGTGCGCACAGACTAAGCCAAGGAATAACTAGTTCAAGGGGGATAATACTCCACCTTTCTTTGCTAGCAAAATGGATGCGAGAAGCGAATATTATAATGGATTCGGTAGTGGCTAAGGATTTCATGAATGTATTTAGTTGACATGCAGATATAGTAAAAGATAATATTTTACATATAACCTGAGATCTGTGACAGTTCCTACAAAGAAATCTTGGATCTTAATATTCCGTCTTTAGAGCACACTTGTCGAATGTCCATTTTCTAAGATTTACAGGAGAGCAATTTGAAGATTAGGACTTACATTAAAAGTATTTGCATTATGTTAAAAAAATGAAATTATCATATTACGTAGATATCATATCCGTAGATAATTATCATATCCGTAGACGTAGCAATTTGTCCCTTAGATCCTTCACAATCGTTAGGAGAAAGATAAGCTTTTAAACAGCAGAAATTGCTGGATAGTTCATTTCTTATAAAAATAGGCATGTGATTATGCTCTAAAGGTGCAATGTTTCCATGTATAAAACATGACAATTTTGTGTCAGATATATTTCGGGTTATATTGTTACCTTGAACTTTTGTATTCCTCAATATCACTTCTATCCTTTGGCTTCTACACTCCTTGCCTTTCCCTATGTTATTAATTAGTTCAAGAATGCAATTTTCCCAACCACTGATTTCATAACAGAGAATATTGTGTAGTAAAATTTTCTTACCACGTTTTATTAACTTTGTATATCTTTCGCGGTGCACCCACTTCCCATGTTTCAAGAGTACAAAAATCTTTACTATAGTAATGGTAAAACTTTGACTTATAATATTTTCCCACTAATTGCACTCAACAATTAGCTCACGCAAATACAAAACGTAACTTGAAATTTCGGTTCACTCACCTCGATTCATATTTTCGCCATTTACATATCATGAAGCAACATCGTTCTTTTATAGTATTTCTATAGTATATGCACTCCCTTCAGATTGAGAGTCTGTGATCTCCATTGATATTCATTTATTCAAAGATGCTGCCCAAAAAGTATACTTTTGAAATGGCAACTTAATAATACTTAATATACGTAATGTACTGTTCATTACATTCGTTTAATAACTTCACAGCATGACAGTAACATTTTTGTATATTAACGAGGTAGACCACCCCCGTCATCTTGGTACGCACTTTCCATTGATTTACATGGGAATTGTTTTACTCATTTTATGCCTGTGAGAAATAAAATATTTGACTTCCGCGTTCACGAATTTGTCTTGATGGGTATTTTGACTCTTGTATAGTTTTGGTTTGTGAAATTTCTTCAAATATATAAGTATAATGTATTATTAATAGTTTGCCATATAAATCACAATATGTCAAGGGGAAATTACGATGTTCGTGTGTAAAATATAGCATTTCTACAAAATAGCACGAGTCAAAGAGAACATGACAAGAAACTAGGCGAAAACAGAAGTTAAAAATTACGCTCCTGAGAGATGTAAGACGAGTAAAACAATTCCCATGTAAATCAATGGAAAGTGCGTTCCAAGATGGCGGGGATGGTCTACACCGTTAATAAGATAATGAAACAAAATTCGTGTATATATGAGGAAGGCTCTGTGCAAAGATGACCCTTTTCAAAAATAAGACAATGAGCAAAGATGGCCCCATACCGTTTCTAATTAAACATGGACGCATAAACACTGCCTCGAGATTACTTAGATCCACTTGTGTTTGAAATGGTGGACGAAACCAATAATATTCCAATAATAATGGCATATATTTGTCTCAAAAAGGTCTTGAATAAATATGGTTACAAAAATGGTATAATGAGAGGGTACAATAAGCAATGACCAATGATAAAAACAGCAGATAAATCCTGAAGTTTGGTAAAACATATTGGCTTCCAACGCATACACTACATTCATCACTCGACATTATATCCCAAAACAGTCCTCATGATACCACAGTTGACATTTCGTGCATTGAAGTCAATCTCTATATCTGATGATTTATAGTAATAACCATCACAGTTATCTAAGAAATCTGTAGCTCTTTTTAAGATTTTTTTCGTGCAGTGTCTATCAACATTCCAATCTTCGATCGTTGTCTGTACTTCTTCTTCCCTTTTGTTGCACCACTACGTTTCACATTCCTCAATACTGGAGGCATAGGTATTAAATACAACTGAATTGGCAATTTGAAGAAGGCAATAAACGAAAAAAAAATGTGAAAATCTACTTTATGCCGGATTTGATATCTGGAAGGGATAGCGCATATATACAATACACAAAGAAAGCAAAAAGAAACATTAGTAAAACCTTCAAAAATAGGTGCGAAATAGAGATGGGCAAAACTAGCGTAACAGCTATTTTTCACTGCTACATGGCATAAACTGCTATTGCTGCTACATACGATGAAAAATAGCAGTTACTGGCATAGCTGCTATTTTTCTCCGAAGCTTGTTAATGGTAATTGTTTCCTGTTTTCTAAACAAACAGAACTGCTGGGAGATTGGAACAAAATGGCAGAGACTTGTCTACAGAGAGAACAACCATGATGTGTGAACACTACGTAGTTAGTAGCGTCTGTTACTCGTGTACGGAATTGATATAAAGAACTCTCAGAAAGCACTGGGGGTTATTTCGTTACGTGGAGTAATGGATAAGGCGTCGGAGTTGTAATACAGTGGTCCCGGGTTCAATACCAGTTCACCGCAAGTTTTTATTTTTAAAAAGGTTTATATTTTTTAATATTTTAAATAGGTTATTTTGAAATGTTATTGTTTAATTTGTTTTATAACTTTATTTGCATTTAACGTTTTTTGTAATATTTTAGATTTATTCTGATTCTGTAGTCTAATTCAGATTTAATAAAATGGTAAAAAATGGGTAAGGCATTGGACTTGGGATTCAATGGTCCCGGGTTCGATAGTCCTTCATCTAAAGTTTTATTTTTATTTTTAAGAGAAACTCCTTTTTATTTTGTAGTTTCGAAAGAAAGCTCTGGTCTTGCTATTAGACTTTTCTTCCTTTGAGGGAGTGAAAACAGTACACACATTAAATAGTTTATAAAATTCACATAATTTAGAAAAAGTGAACCAGCAATTTGAAGAAGTGAACAAACGCTAAAAAATCGAAGTTAGTTTTTAACTAAAAACGCAACCTCAATTTATACACGCTTATCATAAGGTAAAAGAAAGAACGATAGCTAGTTATAGAATGATTCATCTGGCCTTGTAAATATTAGTCAGTTTGAAGAAGGGAACAAGGCCACTAGCGTCTCAAAACAAGAAGGTCTATTTTCGAATGTCTGAGAAAACACGATTCAGTCGCGTGTGCAATAAAAGAGAACACCATACCTAACTTTACCAAACTTCTACGTGCCCTTGGTCACTAATTTTATTAAATTTCCTAATGCGTTTAAATAATAATAAATCACAGCCATATTCAATCCACTACTGGATGAGGCCTCTCCCTGAAGGGAGGAGTGGATTTACTGCTCCCACGCTGACCAAAACGGGTTGATAGAGGAGAGCCGAGGCTCTAACTGTGATCGCCACTGTCTTCTATTTACTGCAGAGTGCTGGGTCAACACCGAAATTTTTGAACCCCCACCAGGAATCGAACCCGGGACCGCT
>JAGDQP010023278.1:0-29366 GCA_022664845.1 Lepisma saccharinum
TTTCATGCTATATTTCTACGTAACGGAAAACCGTAGCGCTGAAATTTTAAAAACATCATATGTTATTTAATTCGATGTACACAAACAAATTGTAAAATATATGAGGACGAAAACGGAAATGTCCATTGTATGAAAGTGTGTTTGCAAAATTTAAATCATCCCAAACTCTCTCTTCTTCAGCGGGTAACAGCGTACGCCCCTCTCTACTCTACCCCTGCTTTAAGACAAACATTACAACACACTGTCATAAATTCCATCACAAGAAAAGGAACTATATCTCTCACTTAAACAGATACTGAAATCAATTTTAAAAAATAATAATTAACTAATTAAAAAGATCAGAAAAATCTCACCTGGGCAATTACTGCAATTGTTACTGGTATCGGGACGAGGCGCTTCTTTTGCTGAGGAGCTGTTATCCGATTTCTTCTCCACCTTGACGTTCTGTAGCACATTATACCTACTGTAATTCACTATATCCACATCAGAGTCCGTATCAGAGGAGAACAAATCAGGTACACCCTCACAGTCCCTTCGTCTTTGAAAAGAATTACTTTCGGACCTAAAAGGGATGACTACTTTCTTTTTAGTACCACAATCACTAGGGAAACTTCCGCGTGAGGTTGACGGTTGTCTTCCTTTGGCTGAATTTTGCTCCTGATTAGATGTCATAGGACTGCATCTACTACTTGCTTGGTCCATAGGTTTCGGAAGTTCCTTGTTAACTGGGAAGTTTCTACTGTCATCAGTTGACATCCTAGTATCTTCGAAATGCATTTCGAAGTCTCCCTGAACATCCATTCTATCGTTATGAAAGTGAAAACTACACGATGGCTTGGTGTTTTGAATGCCATCATTTCTCACCTGAGACATTTGACTACCTTTTTTGGATTTTATTTTATTCGTACACTCTCTTTCACGAAGCACTCTTTTCCGACGTATTTCACTCGGATCACTTACACTACTGTCACATTCCATGGGTGAACCTGAATTTTGTGCCCTGTGACTATGTATACGATGAGACTCAGAATTCAGACTTTCCCCATAGAAGCCACAATCGGAAATAACACAAGCATTTTCACTCGGAGCAAGAATGTCGGGTTTTCTAGAGCTGCTCGGAAGGGTGGGATCTGATGATATACCGTGCGGTTGAAAAAAGTCAGGGTGGAATATATTATGGAACGAGGAGTGGTTTCTGCTACTAGGCCACCCATTTCCGTAATACAAATCGGCATCAACACTACGGGCATGGCTCCCATTTATATAATTTGCTGCTGACGCCATGAAATTCGAACTTAATCCAGAAGAGGAATAGGCCTGGTTAGGACTAACTCCATAACTTGAGGCTACAGACACATCTGGTGGATTACGACCTGGTAGCATACTGTGTTGTTGGGGATATTGTTCTAAAGATACAACATCAACATCATCGGGATCACTCTCTGCAAACAGAGGCTCATATTCCATTTCAGCTACAAAAAAAGGGGAAAAACTGCTGTAGCATTAAATCATATTACAAGCGTAATATGTACATACCGTGGAAGATTTATAAATATCATAATCTAAAATCTCTGCAAAACAAACTGTTCTACAAACTACAAAAGTGTTATTTTCTTCACATGACGATTCTGAACGTTAAAATATGTGCCTACACATGGTACGGGATCCAAAACTATAATATATATATATATATATATATAAAAGGTAAATTTAAGACAAATGAAGGAGAAAAAAGGATTACTTACAGCTTACTTTCGCATTAGATCACACATATTCACATAAAAAAAAAGTCACTAAATTTCGTGTATTCACACATTTTCAAGTAGAGAGGAAGAAAGCGAAGTTCACGTGTTCCATACTCTCTACTTGAAAAAGTGTGAATAGACGAAATATAGTGACTTTTTTAGTGTGTACATGTGAATATGTGTGATCTAGTGCGTTAGTAAGCTGTAAGTAATCCTTTTTTCTCCTTCATTTGTCTAAAATTTACCTTATATATATATTGGTTTTCTCAGTTTCCTATTACAGACCGAAACAAGAATGTCCCATGCGTGCATTACAGGCTTGTAGAGACTCAGTTCACGATGCCTTATCCTTACGAGACATTCCTTTACCTGGTGACTAATTGACTGGATAAACCCTACATATGGGACTAAAGCACAATATATGTTTAACACACATAGCAAAAGTAATCTAGATTACGTCCTATTATCTTCACCAACTTTCTCCAAACAATTTTTATTTCAATGCCGATCATGAATCGTTTGACGTCAGTCATCATAAGTGAAAAACAAACATCCCATTTCCTATGGATAAGCTAGTAAAAAAAACCCCCCGCTGAACAGCCTGAAGGATACACTCTTACTTCACCTACTAGGCTCTCCATATAACAACTTGGCAATGCTCCAGAACGGTCTTAATGGATGCAAATGAACTGCATCCATTGAGTTCAGATTAATAATCGTAATTAGGATAAATATTCTGTTTCTAAGTAATGATGCATATACTACATATAAGTCGCCAATTGTTAGTTTTTAATATATAAATCAATCCAAAGAACAAATAGCACTCGACGCCAAGTTTCTTTGTATTCACCTGCCTGTTCTGGAGCTTAGCAAGTTGCATACAGAGAGCCTCACATGAACTTACTTGCAGCACACTCATCATTATGAGGCCTATCCACACTAGACGCAAAGGCAGTGTCAAATATTTCAGCGAGGGAGGTAGGACTTCCTACTACCCCTTCTCCTGAGAGACTTTTACTCTCGCCTGATTCCCAAGGACGATGCTTGGTGGTTGTCAGTTTTTCTTCCATTACACCTATCAGTCGAACTGAAAAGAAAGAAAAACTATGATTACGAATGTAGCCATAAATGAGGGCAAAATAAATAAATATATATAATATATATATATAATAAATAAATCACAGCCATATTCAATCCACTAGTGGATGAGGTCTCTTCCCGAAGGGAGGAGTTGGTCTACTGCTCCCACGCTGACCAGACGGGTTGGGATATATATATATATATATATATATATATATATAAATTATTTGTTATTCAATTGGATTTACCTTGTTACGTACTTGTATTAACAATCACAGCAACGAGGGAACAGTAAACATAGAATATAACAACAAATAAAGCCAGGCTAGTCTACAAAAAAGTATTATAAACCAACGAAGTAAAAGGAGAAAATATCTTTATACATTTTCGGTGGGTGTTATTAAAATTCGTATTCTTTGTTCCATTGAATATACTAGGGAGGTTAAAAAAAAGAAGGTAAAATTAGTACCATAAAAACAAAATAATGACGATCAGCTGCAGACTTTTCTCTCCTATTTAACCATGGAGACTGCATTCTACTTTCCTATTTAAAACGTTTTTATTCGATTTTATGCCACCTCTACAACCATTTCTTTATTTTTAGAGGCTACTATTTTCTCTAGCCCTTCTTAAATTTTCCATGAGTACTGCCTTTCTAGGCTTATAGTGCGATTTGCGTTCTCCCTAATTTTATTTATCGGTTTGTCAACAAGTACCGTAACAGCACCAAGAGATCTCTCTACCCAGCGGCTCAGTAACTTGTTCTTTAGGAAGCGCAATATTTCACTCGCAAATAGAAAGATACACGCCATTTTCTAACGAATGTAAAAGGGTGAAAGGAAATGTATCACCACGAGGAGAGAAAAAAATCGTACAAAGAACTTAAAATTCGAACGCGAAGGGACCTCGGGGCGGCCGAGCGATTGGCGTACTTGCGTTCTGTGCGGATGGTCACGGGTTCAATTCCCGCCGGGGTCCATTGAACGGAGTGGTTTGGAGCCCACTTTAACAAAAAACAGTAGGTCTCATTCTAAGAAGCCCACCGGTTCGTTTAGGACGTTAAAAACAATTCAATAAATCGAAAGCGAAGAGGGTGTCACCAGAAGTTGCTACAAAGACGGAAATGATCGCGGTTCAGAAATTCTTTTCTAGATACCTATGAGGCCAGGTCATGGGCAAGCGTCACAAGATTCTGCGGTTGAATCAGAGAAGCTAAAAAGCAGTAAGGAATATTGAATGAGGATAAACAAGAGAAAGTCAATGAATGTTGATATGTAAAGGTAACCAGTGTGTGATGCGCACGCGCCGTAAACGACGCATGAGGTTGGTCAATCCCACGCTCGACCGCCTTTACTTCCCAGGAATACCAATGATACTCTGGTACTCAATTTGATAGGACTGAGTACACCTCGAGCAAAAGGTATGAGAAAAACTGCGAGAGAAAATTTTTCAATGTCCTAGCAGAAACTGAACCCGAGCCGCCGGATTCGTAGTCAGAAGAAGCTACCGTCTGAGCCACGATGACTCCAGGATTAAACGATCATAACAGAGATCAAAACTGGAAGAAATAACACGGAATAGATTCAGCTTCAACTATTAAGCAAATATCGTTAAGTGGGGATATAAAGTGTCAGAGAGAGAAATAAAAAGAGACAATACCAATGATAAAGTCACATTTGGAAAGAAGATTTTTTGAGGACCCATAAACAAAGAGTGGAAAAGTGCTGACTAAAATGTTTCATATGGACTTAGAAGGAGCGGCGACGTGACAAACGGAGATAAAATACAGGAAAATGGATTTCTATCGTTATGTAATGGACTAGCTTAGCTTTTTGTCATAATCCTTCATTGTCATGACAACCTGTCCAAACAAAAGGTGTAACCACGCTGAGAGTTGTTGAATGCCGGATGAGTACTGAAAATGATAGCCTTGAAACTCTTTTAGGTGTGCTGTATACTTCGGTGATGAACCTAAACTAATCTTCGAGAGATAAGGGAATGTGCTATTGAATGACTTATGGAGGTTTTGCCTCCACTTAAATGTGTCCTCCTCATCGGATCAGTGGCGCCCTTTATATTATTTCCTTCAATTCTGCAAACCATTGTCTATTCAAGCATAACACCAGGAAACAACCTTTTGGTAGAAATGAACATATGTGGTCTTCATAGGTTTTTGCATGGACTCATTCCGTGTCAGTTCAACACAGCATTTCGAAACGCTCCTAAATGAAGAAAATTGTTAGCGATGGAACTCCAAATCTTGGACCAACACCAAGAATAAGCCGGGGAGAAGAAGAGAAAGCTTTAAAGAAAATGAAGACCGGAAAAGCTATACAGGTCCTGATTGCATACCAGCAGAAGCGTGGAAGAATTTGGGACCAGAAGGTACAGATATTGTATTGGATCTGATGAAAAAAAAAAAAAAAAACACGACTCAATGAAGGAACAGTGTTACTGTACCAAATTTAAAAAGGGAGACAGATATACGGGATTATGGAAACTATAAACGAATCAAACTGTCACATACGAGGAAGATTACGAAATAAAACATCAATAGAACAACAACTCATGCCAGGAAAAACGGACGCAACTTTTATATTAAGATGGACTATGGAAAAGCAAAAAGGACTGGATCTGGTCTTTATTGATTTGAATAAGGCTTACGACAGAGTACTACGTCAGGAAGTATGGATTTGATTGAGGGAGAAAGGAGTGCGAAAGAAGTATGTAAGGATAATGCAAAGAGCGGGGGGAAGAAGTATGTAAGGATAATTCAAGATATGTATACAAGAGCTAGAAGTCAGGTAAGAAGCTATTTTTTTTTCTCTGACTAATTCTGCATCATCGTTTTGTGGGATTGACACACCAAATGGTTGGATTACACCAGGGTTCAGTCTTAAGCCCATACCTCTTTAACGTAGTCACAGAAGTTAGGCCTATAACTCAGGATGTGAGAGATGAAGCCCCCAGGTGTGTGATGTTTGCCGATGATATTGTAATACTAATACGGCAGAACTTGAAATGAAAGTAGAGAGTTGGAGGAAGTCTCTGGAGATACTTCCTAAAGATTAGTAGAGAAAAAAAAATGGAGAGGTGATGTTGAAAGAAGATTGATTGAATAAAGTGAAAATTATTAAATATTTAGGCTCATCTGTTACTGGGAATGGTGATTTGGACTCGGAAATACCACACACAATATAATAAGGGATGGCGAAATTGGAAGAAAGTATGTGGCGTTTTCTGCGACCACAAAATCACGGAAGAATAAAGGGGAGATACAAAACCGTGGTTAGACCAGCAATGAAGCGCAAGAATAGAAATTAGATGTTACCGAAATGAGAATGCTACGCTGGATGTGTGGGATAACAAGAGTGAGAAATGTGAGAGTAAGAGCAACAACCAAGGTTGTAGAAATATCTAAGAAGACTGCAGTGGTATGGACATATGACTATGACAGTGAACAAATGACTATGTAGTCACAAGAGTGATGACAATAAAAGTGGAGGACAAGGGAGGTAGAGGGAGGCCAAGGAGAAAATGTGTGGATAGGGTTAAGAATGATCTCGGGGAGAAAGGTTTGTCAGGTGAGGTAGTTCAGGACAAGGCTTTGTGGAGAAGACTCATAAGAAACGTCGACCCCATGCAGGTGGAAAAAGAGAAAGAAAGAAGTCGTAGTACCTATGAACTACATCAGAAGAAATTTGGAATATATTAGGTACAGAGGGTACCAGCAAGATGCTGATTGGTGAAGAAATGTAACTTTCACTCCATTCTTTCTCAAAACATAGCTCAGCCATATGTCGTCTATAGAAATTTAATCGAGGTTTAACTCCTCTGTACACTGCACAAGATAATATTGGACAGGTTATTGGTAACGGTTCTAATGCATATGGCTTTTATTTCACAGCTTTAGATGGAATAATGAGCCCTTGAGATACAGAGATAGAGTTCTTCGATACATGTTCTACATATATACCAAAAATCACTGAATTCTGAGAGGGTTAGGTAGATTTTTACCTAAAATGCCGTTGATTGAACCTGGAATAAATTGATATTTCATTTCATACCATCGAAAGAAAACAGCTAGAAAAGAAAAAGTGAATTTACCAAAGAAAAGTACCAACGTCAGTTCAAGAATCAGGGCATTCCTCACAAATAGGTTTGTTAGTGTGCGGCCTTCTCTCGGGCATGCCGTGCAACAGTGCAACCATCCATTACAAGTAACAACAGAACTAGGGTTTCTTCAGTAGGCTGCACATGGAACTTCTGGGCATTCTGTGCCTGTTTTATGCTAGAGACCATATAGTGGTGGCTATACTTCTTACAAACCGTACGAAGGATGCAATGAGATTTTTTGTATACGCGTAATTAAAAGCAGATTTGGCAATATTTTATTCAGGAATTGTTAATTTATTATTTCATTCATGGCATATGCCTTTAAAAAAATATCATCAAATATTCTACGCTCAAACTGTTAGTATCCGATTCTGTTCAAGAATAATCGTCAATCAACTGTTACATTGTTCCGAAAATATATAACTATTCCCTTTTCAATCTATAAATTCACCAAAATTTGGGTGTATCATTTTCCTAAAACTTGTAATTCTGCACAAGTACACCAGCTGATTTTAGCAGTATTTTATGCAACAAATATCAGTAAACAATATTTCAGTCTGATATCAACATATTCTGTGTGAAAGGGTGTTTCGCTACTAAAAGTTTCTATGGAGAGAGTTTTTGACCATTTTCACTAAAAATAACTTAATACGGTAAATTTCCCAATCAACGACACCAGAGAGAGGCGGAAAATAACGTAATGTGACATACATTGTACTGTATGAATTAGCTGCAGGACGAATAAACGTAACTGATCATTAAATGACAAAGACTGAATGTTGTGAGTTTTAACTGCATGCACAAGGAAAACAACAAATACGAAGACAAGTAAAATGTTAAACAAACACGATCATCGCATCTGCGTGATTGGCTTTTGGTTGTGTTTGGTGCGACGTCACAACATTCGAGAATCATGCGATGCTAATACTTGATTTATGATTAGGGCTAGGAATTTGATGACCTATAAATTGCTGAAAAATGCACTTAAAAATGACCTCAAATACTATAAAAATAGTTCATGGCGAGTGATTTAACCTATAAGATAAAAGAAATTTGTATTCATTGCTTCATGTCTCCTAAATTGTCAGACTATAGCAGTAAAAGTAGAAAAAAATAGTATTAACTTTAATAGTTTTTACTTACTAAGAAAAAAATAGCAATAACTGCGTTAACTTTAAACTGAAATTTTATCTCGAAGAGTAGATATAAATAGAAGAATATGATTCTTTACTCATATTAATTCTTTCTCGTGAATGCTCCATGTACAAATTAAGGTTCGTAAACAAGTAGCGTACAACAACTGCTCAGGAACGAAGAAAATGATCAAAAATGACCAAAAAATAACTTACAATTCCATAACATATACCACCCACAAAGGCAAAAAAAATGCTTTAACAAGTGTAGCTTAAAAGTTTCAGTACGACATGAAACATATAAATACTAAATGTTATGAGTTTCTGATTTACCAGAAAAAAGATGCAATTTTATCAAAAATCCTAGCCCTAGTTATTATCAGTTGAATTGTAATTTGTGCTTTATTTTTTCACATTTAGAACACAATTTAAGCCTTATTGGTATAAATATTTCTGAAAATGAACGGCTGTTAGAGGTGAACCCTTTATAGTAAATACTTCTATACAGGTGATATCTTCCTCAAAGTTACATTTTCGTCATTTAGAAAGATCAAGAACACGGTGACTGTTCTCATAGTTACTACTGTACCTACAAAACGTTCGTTTCGATTTCTTGTCCTCCGAAACAAGAAGCTGTGTGTGTGTGTGTGTGTGTGTGTGTGTGTGTGAGAGAGCGAGAACACTTGGTTTCTACACCTAAAAGAAAGGATTGTGCCAATTTTGACATTATGCCAAAGACACTATGTTAGTTAAATGCTAAAGCAGTTACAATTATGTTAGGTTTAGCATAGTTATGCTAGGAGTGGCAACGCTGTAATATGCTAAATCCACGCAGAAAAAAAAACTTTCGATTGCCCCGAGTCCACTCTACACAATTAGGCCATATGAAGAAAGTTGGGTTAGTTTAAGTTAGAAATGACATTTCATAAAGAATGGTATTTATTCCCATCGACGCCCTTGTACATGAGAAAACCAGAATGTTCTTGGATGGGATTTAGTATCTCCCCCAAATCCATCGACAGCTCCGGAGCCGGTACTGTAACTTATAGAGAGCCGTTGTAAACGATTACCGGGAATCAAAGTTAACAGTTCCGACTACACTGAATGGAAAACCCGGAACATCGAATCCACTAATGAATTCAATGATCCGCAATTCATCATACGGTGTATTCATAACTATTAACGTTGACTACCAGTAATCGTTTACAACGGCTCACTATAAGTCACAGAATAACGATTGCGAAAACATCGTGGGCACTTTCCCGTCAAAACACACCACACCCTCCCACCGAACCCCAGGAAAAAAAACTCGCACATGTTTACAGAACAATCATAATCACTCGATGCACTTTGTCTGGAGACTCCCCCCCCCCCAGAAAATATATTACTACCCACTCAACCCTGGAAAAAATAATAAAAAAAACTCGCACAAGTATGAACAACATTATTATTATTATTATTATTATTCGGTGCACTTTGCGGGTGGAGACCCCCCCCCGCATTCCCTTAAAAAAATTCCAAGAGAAAAACACACTGAACCAAACCACGCAAAAGAAAAAAAAACACGTAATTTAATTACAATAGAATCACTTTGCAGGGGTACACCCCACCGAAATATATTCTAATAAAAAATACAAATTAATTTTTAAAAATACTTACCAATGTATAAAAAATCCACCACACAGGAGAAGTTAAAATACGGAAAAGTAACCAGAATAAACATGCTTAATATCCTCAACCAACTGATCAAATGCATTCACACTCCTCCTTTTCACATCACAGCGCCATACAAATTCTGACAAATGATCAGCCAGAAAATCACCTCACCACCTCAAAGTTGTCTCAAAATCACTTAACACCTCGCTTTGTAACATGCGCAAATTCACAAACATCCTTCACCCCCCCCCCCCCCCCCCCAAAAAAAAAAAAACATCAAACGAATCCTGAATACCTTCAATGCTCAAACTACACACACACGTCAAACGACTTCAAAACTCGAACACCAGTGGGCTTTAATTAACCACATGCCACACGTTATCCAATACTATTACAAATCATCAATAACTACATCAAATCACTACCAAGTGATTTGGGAGAGAAACTAAAGAATACCCATGTTCTTAATGCAATAATATAGCGTGAACCAGTTATCCACGCCCTTAACTATGCATGTAATCAAAAGGCATCTGAACTTCTACATTAACATCGAGAATGTAACTAATGGCTTTTATACGAAACGAACAGAAGGCAACCTGATCGGATATGCGAATAAACGCGCAAAATACTATATATTACCCTATAATGATAGCATTAAATCAAGTTATCTATAAAAACAGTAGCTATGGACAAGTACTATGGAAATGAATTCAAGCAAATTTATAAACTGGTTCACGGGTGGAACTATATAAACCTAAATCATGGGTGAGAATTGGGAGCAACTGAGTGCCAACCTGTTAAATAAATGTATATAACCGAACCTGGTTTTTCTAACCTAACCCACCAAAGCGTAAGTTATAAACAGCAAAAGTTACAAAAATAACCTCCGTGGTGTGACGCCATTAGTATTACTCCGCGTGCCACCATATTTGTCTCCGAATCAAGTGGAGTACCCATTTTACGCATAATGTGGTTGTTCTACAATTTTTTGGTTAGCTACTTTTCGGGTTGTGCGTCTGGAACTGTCAGTTATAATTATTTTTTTAAAACGAGTTATGTACAGCACGTAATATTGATCAATAAGGTTGTGGATTTTTGGAGTTGATAAAGTAAACCTTAACCCGAAAAACTAAACATTTACGCAGTAATAGGATTGTGTGTAAAATCAAAAGAAACACCCTTTAATGTCAGACTATTGCTTGAATCTAATTGCAGCTTGTTTACATTTAAAATTCTCCGCGAAGCTCAAGTAGGTGTGCTACACTACCAGAAACATCACCTCAATATATTTAGCAGTTTGATATTACTGTTTGATACACCATTGCATAAATCCTTGAAATGCAAGCTGAAGGAAGCAACATAAAAAACGTATAATTACCACAGCAATAAATACAAGAAATGTACTCAGAACATAACGATTACATATATTCGTATTCTTCCACATACTTGTACTTTTAAACAACCTAATCCATCTAAACATAATTGACCATTTTGTTCTCCTTGCCTTACAAGGTTGTTTATCAGGACAATACGTCTTAAATGAACTTGCTTAGCAGCTGATTTTTACGGTGTCTTCCCACACGAAAAATAACAAGCACAATTACTTTAGAACTCCCTTCAAGTGACCCTACAAAGTAGAGGGAATTTGTTCACTTCGTTTTGGTCAAAATCTGAATCACAATTGGCAACTTCTCATGACGGAGTTTTCCAAAATAAAAATCAATGGCATAAGAGTGAAATTCTCAATATCGCTAGGCCTATCCCAAGCACAATATCAAGACGGAAAAAAGTCACATTAACAAAATTAAGTCCTCTTACTCTATACGCATAAATATACATACATACATACTATAAGGTACGAGCAATGTGTTATAATGTTCAATTTAAACATTATACCATACCTACGACTATATTTTTACTTCCAAAACACACAAATGTACATACCCACATACTTCCTCCTTACGCCATTCTCTGATGGTTCCACAATTCTTTGCGGTTGTGCGCAGTCATTCAACATGGCGGAGGCCAAAGTGTTTGTAACAGTTGGAACAACAAATTTTGATCTGTTAATATCAACTTTATTACGAAAAGAGAATATAGAGGTAAAATTGTCATGTGCAAAATAATATTTGTGATATTGTACTTTTTTTCATGCTACTAAATAAACGTGACTTTGAAAATTTTCAGAGATTAGGATTAAAATGCTTACTAAGAAATACTTATTTCACGAAGATTATCCTTTAGATTTACTTTCTGTGACCATTTCCGTAGTAAAATGGTGAAGTTTGTTTATTCATTATTTCGTAGGAATAAGTACTCATGGATTAGTTTTCATATTGTTTCTGGAGGGCTGTATTAAACTATTTTCAAGTTATTTCTGTTTGTATATATTCTACTAAAATTGGTGAAGGTAGTTTCCCCAAAACAAAAATAGCCCAATTTGTTCAAATTATCAGAATTCTTTATCATACTAAAATTTAAAAATCTGTATGGAGGAATTTGAAAATCAGTCGAATTCTTAACAAGGTCTTGGTCGATGTATTTCTGGGCTCAAGCTCACCTGGGGGTATTTTAAATACTTGGATTGGGAGGCTATTGAACTGTAGAAGCTCAGAATCTCGTTTAGAACAAATGAGCAGTCAGGTTTGATGAACATGGGCTATACTTTACGAGACGCACTTCTTAAACTTCCTTAGAATGTAACTTTGTACACTATGTTAAAGGAATTCTCGGTTCGTTATTGTGAAGGTGCTACGGTTCCTCTTTGTGTTTGAATTTATATATGGCCTATCGGCTCAGGCCGTGTTCGTAATTTCAAATTTGATCCAGATGGGATTTCAATATTTCGATTGTTTTAAATTAATTTGTAAGTATAGTAGCAGAAACTGTATTTCCATTTTTCCTATTAATCCAGTTGTTGATTGACTTATTTAAGTTGTAGTAGGATAGTCTAATTGTTCGCCTACGCTACCTGTGAATCCTGTCATATGTACCGGTATATTTGGATTTTTTAAAATAGAATAATAGCGTTAGGTGTATAACATACTGTACGTCCCGTTACAATTTTTAGTCACCGTGTAAGGAAAAAGGTAAATAAATGTGGTCTCGCGTTACGATAAGTAAAATGGGCTAGGATATGTCTAGTTTGGTTAACTTATAGTTATTGAAATGATGTAGCATATTAATTTGATCGCCGATTTTTTTCTAACTTTTCATATTACCTTTCTTCGTTGCTCCACTTATATTTCTACGGGCGCAAAACTATCTATATCCTTATTTCCACACAACTTGATGCATGTAGTGAATCAATAGTTCGATTCATTTATTCGTCGATAGAGATCATTGTTAAGTCTTGTACTCAAGCAGAAAAGATGGTCAATTACTCATGTTCTCTAGAGTCCACATTTACTTTACTTTAGTTTTTTGAGCTGCACGGGCAAGTGAGACCTAAGCCCATCGCTTGTCGGAGAGATGACGTGCCTAACATTCATCGGAGTCGAAGGGGCTTAGTTCGGGCACAGTCTCGGTATCTATGGTGGAACTGAGGAAGATAGCCAGAAGATTCTGTCTGAATAGCCGGGAGCAGGACTCTGAACTTGCTTGCGTTCCCAATAACTGATTATAACCGCTGGCCCAAGAGAGCTGGATAGAACCCATTTTTGCTTTGAATATTGCATAACATAGCGATTTATATAATTTTTTAGATCGTTTAAACTTATGTTTACCGAGAAGCAAAGGCAGAGGAAGCGGCTACACATTTGTGCGTAGTTTTTAGAAATAGTCTTTACCAGGGATCTTCAATTATTTTTGCTGGGATTCCGATTGATAGTAAAATCGCTATAAAATCGCATTTGCAGTACAAATAGTTAGCCGAGTGTACGGTCGTAGCTCAGTGGGTAGAACGTTGGTTTTGGCAATCAGGTGGTCTAAGGGAGATTACAAAATGTATTTATCCTTTATTTTATTAATATCTTAAATAAATGGTTTCCATTATAAGCATTACGCTTATAATCATATGTTTGGTTCAGGATCCATGATTATGATGGCTAATGAGTAATGGGGATGAAGTGCAATTTTACGTCACAAACATTAAAACGGACAGGCGAGGGTGAATCTTCTTACCCAGGGGCGACTCTGGGTGTGATGAGAGACAGATGAGCCCTTGTCGAACACTGATGGGAGACTTTGTTGTGATGGTGGTGATAGGTGATAGAAAATGTAATGAGAATGATAATAATGATAGGGAGTATCATTGTCTTATACTGCAGTTTCTAGTGGGTTGAAAAATACATAAAATAAGTATGTGGGGAACTAGTGATGTCATCTCATTACTATGCATGTTTGATAAAAAAGTTTAATGCTATGCTCAAACATGTGCTTTGTGACGCAGTAGGTATGCAAATACATTACATCAGGTAACATTATTACTGTCGGCTAAAACCAGTTAATCACCTTATGTGTGTGCCCTCTCAGTGCCTACGATCTTGTTCAAACTGGACTTTGCTGTTATGAAATCGGAATTTCCACTTCATCACCAACTATGATGACGCAATCTTACTTTTCAGTGTTTCTTGTAATAAAACATTATGCAATCCTTCCAAATTTCCCCACAATCTTGAACAATCAGCACTGCTGACGTCACCACATACCACTTGCGAAAACACTGAACTACCACGCTCCATGCTGGCCATCTTAAAATTCAGTGTTTCTTGCAGAAACGGTTGCGTAATACTTTTTCCCATTTCTCTCATAGCCTTGTTCATTCACCCCCGCTCACGTCAGCAGCCATCAACCACTGGACTACGACGCTCGATGGCGGGGTGGAAACCTTTAACAAATCCACCCTGATGTACATAAAACCAGTACAATTTATAAATTTACATCCTAGTACTATTTACACGCCATTGTGTTTGACAGCAGATCAAAGTAGAAAATTCAGCTAGTCATCATCATCACATTTGATCCACTTATGTTGAATTGCATTGGATTGAATTATGGCATTTAGGCATCTATGGCTCAAACCGTTTTACATTATGCAAAATTTCGTCAGTTCGTTGGGTGAGTTCTTGTGAAGTTTCTGTTAACCACAACAAGAATCTAAGCTTGTTTTCCCATTTCGCTGAACTTAATAACTGAGTCTCTTCCATAACTAGCCTGCCTCAGTATCAGCGGATGTACGATTTCTGTGTCTAGCCGGCCTTGAATCCGTATTGTCTAGTGGATATATATAAATAGTTTTTCACAACTAAATGTTATATTTGTTTCTTGACATATAAATAACTTTTAATCACTCTATAACATAGGACATGCTATTTTACTACAAAATAAATATCTTTAACTTAGGTCTATAATCCACCTGCCTAAATTATAAATGGAACCTCTGAACTTTGGTACAAATTGCAGCTATGGAATGATCAATTATGGCACGTATATTCTCGGATGTTCTCACTACCTCCCTCTGAATTTCTTCAGGATAATCCCGATCGTCTTTGGTTCTTTCTTTAAATTTGTTGTAGAAAATGTTTGTGAAGTCTTTATTATCTATTAGAGGAATGTTGTCTATTTGGGCTGTACTGGGAGAATGCCTTCGGTGAAAGTATGGCAAGAAAATAGTTTTTTTCGTTTCAAAGAGGACAGCTGTGATTAAGACAGTTTAAATTTTTAATCCACGTCAGCCGACTCGAGAATTGCCAAATGCGATGAATTGAGACGAAAACAATTGTTTTGATTGAAGTCAACAGAAAGCAGAAGACTGCTACAAATGATATTCCATCATGATAATGCCCGCACTTATTCCGCTAACTTGGCAAACGAAGTTATCAAGAGCTCGTTTGGGAGGTTATTCAACATCTTCCTTATTGCCTCCGATGTTGCTTCCTCATATTACCATCTTTTCCGTTCTCTATCTAACCATCTTGAGGACTCTCCTTTGATAATGAAACTGTTGTTCAAACTTGGCTTGACTATTTCTTCAACTCGAAACCAACGTATTTCTTTAGCCTTGGAATTCAAGAATTGCCCCGCCGTTGGCAGTCAGTCATAAACAATACGGAATTATTTTTGTGAATTAACGTAGTTTCTGTCATTTGTTCATGTCAAGTGAGTGTCTAATTCAGGGTTGGCTGGTTTAAACCAAGTGTTGTTTGTTTTTACAAAAAAGAAAAAAAAGTAATTGGTTTAAACCAAAAAATAAAAAATAATGGTGACTATTCCACATATAAAACCATCTGCGTTAATTTTATCATTTTCGCCTTGTAATCATGGGGTCCCGGGATGGGGCCACAGAATTTCTCTAAAATGCAAACCGAGTAGTGGTTCCGATGTCACTGTAAGCAATAGGTCTTGTCCTTCATAACCTTGGTGTTACATAAAAACGTTAAGCTTAAACAAACGAAACGAAACCAAATTGTATTTTTCTGCTTGTCTGAATGCTTGTTGTTTCAGAGAAAAGCCAAGGTTAACTTTGCTTAAATATATTGATAGAAGTTGGCAAAATTTATCCAGTGATGTTCACAGGGGTTAGGTCCTGGAGGTCCGGACCCCCTCCGAAATTCCGATATTTTTGTATACCGAGACGTCGTTGGGAGGACAATATTAGAAGATATCTTCGAGAAGTAGGTGTTCGTGATGAAAACTGGCTTGATACTGCCCAGGATAGAATCCAATGGCGAACGTTTGTTACTGCGGCGATGAACTTGCGAGTTCCATAAGCCATAGAGTTAGTTAGTAAACTTTACACTCATACTGACCCCGCGAAAACTCTGGACTCTTTTCTCTCTGAAATAAATTTCTTAGTACGTACCTGACTGCATCCGTAGCTTATCACAGCAACATTAGCTTGGATTGGACTTTTTCGTTTTACTTTTCTTGAATGATATCTACGTACTAAATTTGTAATTTTAAAATTACATTTTTGTATAAACGTCTCTTTTGGCGTACTGCGTCTCCAGGTTCGAGTTCAGGTGGACAGTTTCTCTCAGGTGTATAACGAGTAGTGGTTCGAATTCCACTGTAAGCTGTAGCTGTAGGTCTCTTCCTGCATAACCCCGCTGTTGTATAAGAACATTAAGGAGAAATAAACTTATTTCTATTCATATGTAATATAAATAAATAAAGCAAAGTATTTAAATAAAAAACCTGGTTTAAACCAAATAAGCCTGTTTTTTTTTATTCAAAAACGTGGTTTTTGTCAACCCTGGTCTAATTCCTTTGCCGCTAGGGCAAAACTCAACAAAATTATGGATGAACCCAATACTACTGTAGATAATCTAGAACTCACAACCTATTGTCGCTTTTGTGAATAGGATATCTCGTGAAGGAATTTGATTAACACATTCCGGTAGTGTTCAATAAGATGTGCGACGAACATGTCCGACTTTAGCTATTCTATGCTATTTTGGATAAACTACGGGCTTTACTCGCTCCGTGTCTTTTGTTCTTGCGCGTTATAACCATTGTTCCACTGTTAGATGGAGTTGGTGTGCTCTTTTCCTCGCATCAAAGTCTTCTTTGTACTGACGTGTAAGTAGGCTGAGCTGTTGTTTGTGGTAGCAAAATAAGAGTCCAGCTGAAAATAGATTTATGAAATTTTTCAGGATTCTGATTCAGATTTCGAAATTAGTGACAATTTCCATACCGCAGAAAACGTAGATATTAAACGAAATTTTTGTAAGAAATATTTTGTCTTTCTTTCTTTGCAATTCTTAGGATATAATAAATGTTAACAATATTTAGTTCTACAATTATTAAAAGAAAAGAAAATATTTAAGAAAAAAAAACGGCTGCAGGGTTGAAGAGGATATTTTCAAGCCCGCCAGAAAGGGTTAATCTTTGTAATTGTAGATCAAAGTCGTTAGTTTTCGTTTATTTTAAAGAACTGGTTTCCAATTATTATTTTTTGTCAGTTTCGTATCCCGTGGCAGCACCCCCCCCCCCCTCCCTTTCACACGCGCATGCAACACCCACTTAAACCTCCCGATTTCACAGTAGTGACAATCGTCACCGACTGAGCTCTGTACAAAGCTTTACCTTTACATGCATTCACACTTTATTCCTAACCCCCCCCAAAAAAAAATCGCCTGCGCCCAGGTGGGCTGGTTCAAAAATGCCCGTTTTTTTTGTTTTTTTTTAAACCGTTGATACGGCTAATGGCTAGTTATTCTATTAATTCACGCGAATAGTACAGAAAATACATGCTCTTTTTTTCTCTTTATATAACGGGCTGATTGCATTTTCGTGTTTCAATGAAAGCCAGGTGGCGTTGTGAAAGTTGTTCCCTCTAGGTTAAGGAAACAACCAATTTGGGTAGACTAAAATAATCATTCTTTTCCTTTTTGATTCGTTGACTTGCTAAGGTGTTGTATCAAAATTTTAATATTGACGAAAGAGTGTTGTTATAGTAAACAGTATACTTACATATGCAATTATGGTTTCAGACGTTGAAGAACAGAGGCTATAAAAAGTGTTTGCTACAGATCGGTTCTGGATCAACCGTTCCCAAGACGAATGAGTGTGATGGTATTGAAATAAGCTACTATCGCTACAAGGATTCCATTGCGGACGATATAAAAGATGCTTCTTTGGTGATAAGCCATGCTGGAGCAGGCACTTGCTTGGAAGTTTTAGGGGCAGGAAAGCCTCTTCTAGTCGTGATTAATGAAGAACTGATGGATAATCATCAAACTGAACTAGCAGAACAGCTATTCAAAGATGGACATGTTTTGTATTGTACGTGCAGTGCTCTTACTGAAGTCCTACAGTCCATGGATTTGTCAAAATTGAAACCGTTTCCACCTGGACGTTCGGAAAACTTTGCACGTATTTTAAATAACATTTTGGACCTAAATAAATGATCTCCGTAAGTAATCAGTCGTATTTTGATTTCTAGTGCCTTTCTTTGGGATACATGTGCTAGCTATGTTGATTTGAGGGGGGGGGGGTAAGAGCTATGATTTTATCAACCAGATGAGGTATACACAGGTCAACGTGTGTCAAGAATATTGTTTTTAAACTCAGGATCAGCATGAAGAGCACAAGTCAAATCTTATATATAGAAATCAGATTTGAGTTGGTAACAAAGCCGCTCCGTAGTACCTCTCTTCTGTCCGTCTTTTTTGTTTCCTATGATGTGAACACGCCTTCGGCTTAACGTTACCATTGTATGAATATATGTAGTTGGTGTTCCTGTACGCCTGTCTGTGTCTACTAAATTGTAGGTAACGTATTTTTCTTCCTTACTTCATTATTTATGTTTGTAATAGATGAAATTTGAATAAAGAGAAAGGAGGAATTGTACTTAACGGTTCCTGCCTGAGGGAGATCACGTATACAATTTCACATTTAACACTATAAATAGTTATTAGATATTTCGATGTAAGCAATCTTCAGAATGAAAGTTTACTGAATACACGAGTGGATAACTTCTAGAGACAAAAAACAAGGTGGCGGACATCCACATCAGATACAATTGACAATGTTCTGCGCGAGCCTGACAATGGTGCGAGGTGGGTTTTAGTAAGTTTTTGTTTTGTGTTGAAAATTGAGCTGTGTACAATAAATAATAATAATAAAACTTTCGAGTAAGTTAAGGAAATGCAGTCAGAGAAATAGGGATTCAGTGTAGGAAACGCAGTCAGAAAAAGAAAAGAAAGGGGAATTTCGTACATTGAAAACAATGAAAAGTGAGTATGTTGCAGAGTCATTCTGAAAAAAGTCTGAGTCAGTATAGGAAACGTAATCAGAAGAGAGAGAGAGAGACGGGAATATATAGAAACCATAGTTTACAATGTGGCTGCTCCCTATCACCACTTCTCTCTCTGTCTATCTCCTCTTTTATTATGTAAACACGCTTCTGCGAAATGTTACCGCTTTATTTTTGTGTTTGTGAACGTCGCGTACGTCTGTCTTTGCTTCGTTATATTTGAGTACCATTTTTTTTTCTACCTTACTTTAACCTTGCGTTACATATAGGTTCTAAGTCTTCACCTACATACTTCGAGGGATGACAGTCCATTAAAAGATAAAGAAAGAAATCCCAGTCAACTGGGTGGAAATTCGGCCGCGTTTCGGAGCTACACTTTGCCGAAATCATGTGAAAATGAATTTTAGAGCTTCATATGTAACACCACGAACAGTAGAGCTAATGTGGCATGATACTGTCAAAGGCTTTAAATCTGTACTATCCAAAAATGCATATTTCAAAATTCCGCAATGGACGCTTCAGTAAGACAAAGGTAATCGGGAATGCAGTTTGAGGAAAAACTAACGCGTTATAGCTCTTGTATGAGAAAAAACAACAACTAGGAATTGTTTCTGTGATATGTGAGGAGGGAACTTCCTGTACACTGTGTTTGAATTCTAATAGTTTCAACGTTCTTTCTACCTTATTTTTATCATCCTCTATATTTCCCTAGTACCATGGCGGTCAGTTTTGCAACATGGCTGCTCCCTAGCACCATTCCTCTTTGTCTGTCACCTCTCATATTATGTGTACGCCTGTCTTTGCATCGTAACATGTAAGTACAATTTTTTTCTATCTTCTGTTACCATCTTATGATGACCATATAATAGGAGAGGTAGATAGGATTGGTGCTAAGGAGCTGCCATGTTGCTAACTAAAGAGGTCGGAAGTGCGGAGGTAACTGGGAGAGACTTCCTGAAGGCATAGGATAGCAAAAAATCAGTGGGGAAGAGGGCAAATAAATATAATAATAATAAAGGTGAAGGGAAATGAAGAATAAAGAAAACGAGTAATGATTTTAAAAAAAATAAAATAAAAAATACAGAAAATTGAACGGAATGAAGATAGCACCCAAGAAGAGAAAGAACTTGCGGTTCAGGGAATTATATGCAATTAAGGGCAGATTCATGGTTGGCGGAGAGAATAGAGGTGTATGTCTGCTTCCATCTCTTCCTAACTGTGGCAGGCGAATTAGGATTCAGGATTTTCAGGATGATAACACTTGAGGTTTCGTCAAAGGTGCAGCCGTGATATGAAGTGTGTTCAGGTATAGGGAGGTGCGGGAATTGTGATTTGGAAGATTACCAATAGTTGTTGATGCGGATGGTTTGAGGTGTTTAGATTTCTCCAACGTGGAGGGCGGCACAGAGGTTGCAGAGTAAGAGGTAAATACGGTTCGAAGAAATGCAGGTGTCGGAAATAGTTGATATTGCTAGTGACTGGATATTCGAAGATCAGACTAAGATAAAAAATAGGGTAGCTTCTTCAGCGGGGTTTATTGCACTTGCCAGGTTTAGTTGAAGGGGGCTGAATGGGTCCAGTCCCAGTCGGGATCTAGTTGAGCTTCAGAGGTCTGCGATAAACTGGTTTCGAGCAGGTGGGGAGAGCTTTTTTAGTCTCTTATGACTCAATCAATATGGTCTCCGCTATTTTTAGGAGATTTTGGAGGACCTGAAGTCTAAGGTGGTACCGAGTGAGAGGATTAGGAGCTGCGGGAACTTCGCAGAAAGGCCAGTTGGAGTTTTCATGATCCCTGGTAATGCAGTTGTTTACGGATGAGGTGACTGGGATATCCACGGTCGGTGAGAGCTATGGAGAGGGTACTGAAATGATTTTTAAGTAGGTCGTGAGAGGAGCAGATGCGGGTGCTCCGGACAGCAAGAGCGTTTGGTATGGTATAGATGGGAACTGTGGAAATGGAGATATTGCATGCTGTTAGTAGGTTTGATGAGGACGCCAATCTCAAGTCGATTCTTGAGCAAGATATCTACATCTAGGATAGTTATGTGTAGAGCCGGGATGCTTAGGTTTTAACGTATTTTATACCTAACATCACTATTGTAACATATATTTTCGTTTCAGTCATTTCGTTATCAAATGTGCAAATCATATGGGTCCTAAAGAAGTTCGAAAATGAGTTAAGAACCTAAAATAGGATAAATTGAACATTTCAAGTAAAGAAAAAAAGTTGGCTTTAATAGATGAAACGCCTATTGTTAATAGAAAAAACGTGCACGAATTTGCAGTTATTTTTAACTTTCTTTCACTCTTAGCTAACTGTTGTCTTCTTTTCGTGTGGCCTGAGCCAAAGTTCCGTAAAGGTCTTAAATACAATTCAGTTAAATTTAATTCTAGTTTTCGTTGGGCCTGTGGATGTCTTGCAGAGTTTACAGTAGTAGCTATCTACTGCGAAGCTGGTGATTCTGTGGCGAAATACATTGTCTCCATTAACACTGTTGACTGAATGCGGCGTCAAAAAGAAACTTAATTGTTGCTGTGATGTAAAACGGCAGTGCAGTTCATGTTTAATGTAAACAGAAGCTTATTTGTAAGTGTTGCTCAAAGTTTTTGTTTTGTATGGTAATCTTGAACTCAATATTGAGAAAATAGGAACTTCGAATGTTGATTTTGTGTGTGTGTGTGTTTGCTTTCAGTTCAGTAAATCGTTAACATATCAAGGAAAATGGGTTTGCAGTTGAAATGTATTTGTTAAACTTATTTACTTTTAATGCAAATATGTGTTTTTTAATACGTGTATGGTAGAAAATAATATAATCCTAAAATGGGCTAAACCAGCTCTTTATAAAGCCTAAAACGATGTTTATAAAATCCTAAAATTCCGGACCCTAGTTATGTGTTTCTGGAGGATCAAGTGAATTTAACGGTTGAGGTCCTGCAGAAATGCTTGCCCCATTACTTGTTTAACTGGGCCGTAATTTTATTATGGCTCCGGTGATTTCTTATTTTCAGATGGATTGGCTTATAGTTCTAACGAGAGAATTTAAGCAATTCGTTGGAAAGAAAATTACCTAAATAGTTGCGTTTGCTGTAGAGAAGAGTACATTTATTCAGCATTTATCTACATAATTGTCACAAATATCTATATATTTTATCGAGCGATAGCTCCACCTTTCAAAGGATTATTCAAAATCATTCTTTTTTAGCTTTTGCAACGCTGCATACTTACTTTACTTTCTCCGTACTTACTTTAAACCATTGAGTGTTCTTTGGTTTCTGGGTTGGATGTTTTTCAATCCACAGAAGAGTTTGCAAACTCAGGGTTGAAGAATTCTTTTATTAAAGTTTCAAGAGGCGGGGAACGCTGCGTGCTGATTCGTTTCGTCAAGTCAAGATGATGATGAATGCTTAACAGGTGGTGTCTTCGAAAATAGCAGCAACGTGTACATCGTCGGTGGAGATTTCGGGGTCCTTCTGCAATACTCACCCTTGTTATCAGTATCCTCTTTGAAGTCTCTGAAAACACTTGAAAATCGTGCCCCTACTTGGAGCGTCATCACCAATGTTTCTCCACAATCTTAACAAGCTTAAGCCACAATCAGATATTATTAAATGAGCAATTCTTATGTATTTGTAAATGTTATCTTTTAAACTGTCCGAAATATTTAGGGAAAGAAATGTGAATCTACCACTACCGTGTTCAGACGCGAGAAAGCTACTATGTTAGATAGGTCTCGACTTTGAGAAAACTCATTAAAGGTGTTAAATAACCAAATTGATATGTATTAAAAATAAGGTAATTTGAATCGGATCCGCGAGATGGAATCAGTGTTGGTGGCTGGTGTACCCTCTGTTGAGTTTTCTCGTAACTTTTTAAACGTGTATGCTGTGCTTTTTTACGTGTAAAAAGAAATAATTTCATTAAGACTCATTGAACTGTAAGAAACCGTACGAAACGTCAAGATCTCAACTTCAATAAGAACAACTGCTGTCTCCGTTTATTGAATGCTGTATGTTGCTTTTTTCCCGAGTCAAGAGACGAAGCAGTTTGACAGTCCTCCTACCATCAGAGAGACCACATTACTACCACAGTCTTAAATGTAAAGAAGTGTTCAACACCATGGAAGTTAACTCGAATGTAACGCTTGTAAAGCTAGACTATGAAGAAAGCAGTGGCATGGGGAACTTCTACATCGCACTCAAATAGCTACAGAAGAGAAACTGACAAGAATCTCTTCGTAACAATGATACGGTATGTTCGGGCAGTATTGCATATATAATATATCGATTATTATGTTTTGTGATTGTTGTTCATAAAAGCATGAAACGTTGCTTGAGAAGTTCTTACTG
Source organism: Lepisma saccharinum (assembly GCA_022664845.1). Taxonomy (NCBI): domain Eukaryota; kingdom Metazoa; phylum Arthropoda; class Insecta; order Zygentoma; family Lepismatidae; genus Lepisma; species Lepisma saccharinum. Next base: position 23,778 of record JAGDQP010023278.1, read on the forward strand.
TAATGCAAACAATAGGAATCGAATCATTTCGTCTTTGTTTCGATGTTATTTCTTAATTACTTTGTCTCTGATTCATCGTATATTATTAAACTTGATGATTTTGACTTTGTGTACAATCTTTGGAAATAACAGAGCAAAACCTACTGCCAGCCTCTTTAACGAGCGATCCTCGGTGTTTAAGGTAATGGAACAGCATATGGTTCGCTTTTGCTTATTGGAGAACATAACAGCTGGACGCACATCATCTTCATTGGTTTCCATTTTATTTCTGTAAAGATATGATAAAGATTAAACGTTCCTGCAACGAGATTCAGGCTTCAGTCCACAAATGCATAACAAAAGGATCTCTCACGTAAAGTTAAACTACAGAAGTCAGAGAATTTCCAACTTCATAAACTTTTCTCAGCTATAGATAAAATACGGTGCCATCCAGGTTCTGGCGTTAGGCATGCGTTCTTGAAAGAATTTATTCTAGCCAGTATTTTAATTCTATAGAAGTGACAACATTTTTAAGGACAAAATTTTTGAGTGCAGAATCTTGAACCAAGGACAAAAAGGAATTGCAGAAGCAAAATAATGTTTGAAGTATATAGATCCCCTGGGTGTAGAATTTGCTTTTCGCTGTTTTCGTTATTGCGTTCCATTGTGAACTTTGAAAGTGAATATGAAAAAGTGCTGTGTTACTAAACCTGAACGCTCAAATTATTATCATTTCTTTGTAATTTGACATCGGGTTTGGGAGTTGATTCTTATGACCAAGAAAACTATATCTTGCCATAGACAGGTACTCAATACAACAACAAAAACATTACTAGTAATAATTTTAGTGTTATCAGCAGAATGTTGATTTATTTGTTTTATTAGCGTGAGCACGTGTACAACGATATCAATACGTGTGACATCACAAAAATTATAATTAATAAAAGTTAGTCAGTCTTGATCGTAGCTTTCCTATTACTTTATTATTGTTACATTTGTACAGGAAATTTATTTTCCTGGAGCAGAGGTCTGGTGGTGACGGAAGAGAGTTATAGGAATGTGACAGTCTGTAAGCAAAAGGCTGCTTGACTAAACTCAGTTCCAGCATTGACATGTAGAAATTATGTTAGTAACGGGCACTGTATCTGAATACTTTTGACGTTAAAATTGGTAGAATATCTTTGTCTTAATCGTTTTTGTAGGTCTTTTTTAAGTCAGGAAGTTTCGTAATATTGTTGTTATTTTGACGTTGCAAATTCGGTTGCTGTTTAATAAGAATAAGACATTTTAGACTGTGATTAATTAAGTTAAATTAGTTTCACAACTCAGTCATGCCTGTAAATGTAAGATCCATGTGATGGTTTACACGGAGTATAACAGTTGAAGATAACATGTATGTGCATTTTGTATTAAAAAATTTAAGTGAGAAGCGTATTGCAGCAGCTTTGTAAGAATCGATTTTCAGTAACCAATCAGTGTACCACTTTTTGATTGTGTTCTGTAGTAATTTGAAGAGTGAAAGTGCCTTCAATGGATTTGACGTTCTTGAAACGTTTGCACTCGTCGGCGTGAAGTAGTACAGAGCAGGTCTTATTAATGTTTTCACATAGATCATCTACGTAGAGGGGGAATAAACAGGACCTAAAGAGCTTCCTGAAAGACACCTGAAAACATAAATAGCCACTTCAGTGAGCTGGATATGATACTTGACTGAATGACACACTGTTCTCTGTCAGTCAGGTATAATTATACAAGCTGAAGATATCCGTAAAAATAACTTGATCTAATTTCAAGTGCTGTGGCATACAGTCTGCCCGAAAAGTAATGAGAGAAAGGAAGGGGATGGGGGAACGAAAGTGCGTTCTAGTCACGGGCAAAAGAGATACAGGTTGAATGACGCAGTAGTTGTCGAGTAATAGCCAGCGAATTACGACCGAGTCAGTGCACCGTGTTAGAAGTACTAGGATGGAACAACGCATAGTGATAATATGTTTTTGAAAATCAGGCAAAAGAGCAACTGGCGTGTACAAATATTTGAAACAAGTGTATGGTAATCACTATCTGAGCCAGGCGCTAGAGCAGGGAATGGCAAGAAACATCATCACCGCGGGCAAGAATGTCCGGTTGCAAAAATCAAATGTCAGGACAGTAGTCATTGTTTTCTTCGATGCAATGCAACCCACATCATCCCCGGCGAATTTGTTTTGGAGGGTACCGCTGTTACTCTCCTCCATTATTTGGGAGTGTTGCAACGTCTTTGCGCCTGTATTCGACGTTTCAGGAATGTCCTGTACTCGGAACAACAATTTACTGCTGTTGCATTATAATTCACCGTCTTTCTTTGCCGTGCCTATGAGGTAGTTTCTGGTCTCAAAGCCGATCTGCGTGATAGAATATTCCCGTATTCGCCAGATTTGACCCCGGCAGACCTTTTCCTTTTGTCGAAGCAGGGGGGCATTTCAACAATATTCCCGCCATTCAACGTGCTGACACAGTGACTTCATCAGATTCCAGACAGAGATTTCCGCCATGCCTTTGACGATTTGTATGCCGAAGTAAGCGTTGTGTGGAGTCGGTGGTGACCTTGAATAACGGTATATGATAATTATAGTGTTCTAAAAAAATTTTTTTTTTACTTCTTTTTAATGTTTTTTTTTTCCACAGCAAGGATTTAAGGCTTTATGCTGCAGATAATCAATGTAATCAGCAGGATTGGAGTTAAGCTTTCACACAATCACCCCAATTTACTATTACTTTGTTTTCCTGCAGCCATACGAGGCAAATGATGGGATTATTTATGCATTCACTTCCACATTGCTATACTTCCTATATCTTCACCCTGACAAACATAACGAATTAACTAAGGACTGAGGTCATTTGGTATAGTTTTAAATAAAATACTAATAAACGTCCAGGGAACTGGAGAAATATTTTGAATTATAGGAAGAACTTAAGTTCGTAGAGGTAATGCAACTTCGAAGACTGTAAACTGAAAAATTATGAATTCTTACCAAAATATGCTCCCATCCCGTATACACAATACTTTAATTATAGTTTCATTCAAGGAAGGTACCTATTTTTGATCATGATTACCGTCCGCAAAAATCAATTATCTTTAGCTCAAAATCCCGGAAATAACCTGCTTCTATTCAAGGGCAGAGATATATGTTTACGAGTACATTATATTTCACTATAAAAACTCTTTGTCATTGATCCCTCATGTTCCGGGCTCCAAGCCTCGCCCCATACTGTGAAAATATGTATATACAGATAGAGACAGTATAACAAAAAATATTCTATGTTATATGCATATTTCAAAAGAGTTGTATGAATGCGTAATGAATACTCTTCTAGATTAGCAACTACATATAGGTTGCTTGTAATGAGTCTGTTGCAGTATGGATATGAGAAGCATTATTTTAAAGCATATCATAACGTAACCACGTCCCGCGGCTCCCCTTGCGCTTTTTTTAAAAATATAGTAATAGCTATCGGCATGTAACAGTATGGAGGGGCCATTCGAAAAATTGGATTTTAAAATAGGGTGGCAGCACTGACAGCTGGGTGCTAGGGTACAGGGAACAACCACAGTATGTTTCGATTGTGCCACATACCCTAAGCTTGGTGCGGATACGTCGAACTAAATGGAAGAAGTAAAGATTTAATTTTTAATATTGATTGGCAATACTGTCAGTTGTGTGACCTGAAGTACCTCGATGACGGGTCCCAGTACGTAAATACAAAATTTAGTCCTAATACGTTCAGCGATATGGAAACGATTAAACATTTTATTTTCTGAAATTGTTCGGCAGTACTGACAACTGCGGCGCCGGAAGTACCCACGTGAACTGTCCCAGTACCTAATGCACATGCCAAATTTTGTGTAAATCAATGCGGATACGTTCAACGGTAACATGTGAAATCTGGATTTTAAATCGTTTGGCAACCCTGATAAACTACGGTGCCTGGAGTGCCTGTATGATCTTCCCCAGTACATAATGAACATGTGTAAATTTAGTGTAAATCAATGCACACGTGTAGATTTGTATTATTGGGGTGCTTGAGGTCGGGACACCCCAAACTTTCTTCTCTTGTGTTGAATGATGTTTAAGCTAAGTTTGCGGCAGATACGGTATGGAAGAATTTTTTAAAAAGTTGGCAACATTGAGAAGTGAGCAATCCGGAATATCTTACGTATACAAAAAAAAATGTGATCTAGGGTGTAATTTATGTTGTGTTTCTTCTTAATTGCCTATATAAAAGTAATTCTTGCTTAAAGAGACGTTAGTAGTATTACAAATTGCTGCCTTGAAATAAAAAAACAAAGGCTCATGTTTATTATTATTATTTATTTATTTACAACACTAGCAAGGGAAGAGTTTGGGTTCGAACAGAAGTTTTTTTGATAAGACTTCGTATATATATTTGTACTCCGATGCTGATAATACCTGTAAAGCAGTTCGACCGAGTAAGGCTTCGTTTCTTCGCTACAGGGCGTTATAGTGTGGAGCAAGGGGGAAACAGCCGCTGCAGTGATTCCCGGAGTTCCGGCTTGAACAGGAATGTTTTGATAAGATTTCGTATTTGTATTCGTCCCCGATGCTGATAATGCCTGCAAAGTAATTCGACTGCGTAAGGCCGCATTTGTCCGCTAGAGGGCTTTAAAGTTTGAAGTAAGTGGAAGACAGCTCAGGCAGCTGCTACAACGGCTCCCGCAGTTAGGTAGGTAATTCCCTCTACTGCTGTTGTTTTCACCTCATTCCTACTATCTTATTACTTATCAGGCAGACTGAATGATGTCAGGTTGTTGTTCATTTACTAAAGCGCCCGTGACCTGAGATGCTTGTACAGCTAACTTTATTTCAGAGGAGATATTAGGTACAAAGCCATGCTGAGATGAAAATAGAGATGACAACGCATGTTATGGGTACTGTTTATGATAGCCCCCCCCCCCCCCCCCCCTCCAGACACACAAATTTATCGAAGAGAAATCGGAATGACGATGGCTTGTTTCCAGTAGTTTGGGAAATAACTTCATCTATTGAAAAAATTATGAGACGTTCTGGCGTAATTCAGCCAGATATTTGGTATTTACTTTATCAGATCTTGAGATCCTAGAAATTTTCAGAAGTCAAAAGGTGTTATACGCCCTAGGACATGTGTTGATGCGTGTTAAGCAAAGCGGAATTTCAGACAACACCGGGAAGAAAATAGGGACTTTGTAATGCAACATATATAAATGTTTCTGTGGGAGGTAGTATTCTGGGAATTCAAGGTATGTAGAACAACTAAGGGAAGCTTGAACGGTGTCACATAACTCAAATGAAAGCGTGAATTAGTAATTAATTTTGCTGGAGGAGCTGCGTATAACATTTTTGTATCAAAATACTGAGTGGAAGCAAAAAATACTCTCCCTCTTAGAAAAATACTTTGGTATGTAATTATGATAACGTTGCGCTTTGGAAAACTGCTATATGTATAAAGGTAAGCAAGAAAGTTCTGTCGCTTTTTCACCCACCACCTTCGAACATCGATATGTCACCTAAGACGTACCTGGAAGATCAAAAATAGTCCCCATCAGCATCGACGACCTTCTGCCAACGTTCTGGA
>JAGDQP010023279.1:289-28292 GCA_022664845.1 Lepisma saccharinum
ATATCCTATATTTAGATCCACAATATGGGTACAGTGTCCCAGAATATTTGGGATCAAATAAGGATATACTAGGATACACTTTTTAGAATATTAAAAAGATATTCTTGTAGGTTGGAGTTTTTGGAGTATTCTGAAATATCTGCAAAGAATAATTGTTCTCGACATATTCGTAAATATACTTATATCCCCAGGAATATCCTTAGGATATGCGCTCATTCCGGACATTGATATTCGTTGAGTATTCTATGCATATACCAACAATATCGTTGAATATCTTTGGGATATTCCAATATCCCCATGGGGATATTAGTAGCATATTCCAAGAATGTACCTGTGCTGTGTGGGGTAGAGCAATGTTGAAGAAAGTATGAAGTACATATATCGAAATCGACCCATCTCTAATTTATTACTTTTAATTACATATATATCATATGCGTTGTAATGTTGAAGAAAGTATCGAATATCGGGTATCGAAGGTCAGAAATAAGTATCGAGAAATTCTGGTATTTAGTAAAGCCAATTTGTTGAAAATACCTTACACTTGGTTTCGGATGCAAATATTGTTCAAATAAGAGAGTGGGTCATTCCATGATAATTCGACACACCTTCTCTATCTCACAATCTCAGATTTATGTCATTTTTGGTTTGTTGGTCGTACACTTGAGAGTGTATCAGACATTATTTTTTTGACGCAGTGGTTTTCTTTCTATTAGCGTTAAAAAACAACACTGAATTTACAAAATATTTTTATTACAGGCTCTTTCGAACTTGGACAGGCGTCTAAACCGAAATTGTTACTTTCGCTGTACCAGCAAGTAATAGTACAGAATTTTCAATGCCAGTAATGATGATATCGATGAGGCGGATCATTTATTGTAATCAGGTCGTCACAGGAAAGATTATCGGTTCCGACCATCCTGAATGTGGTCTTCCCTAATTTCTCTTTAACAACTGGCAAATAGTAGTACTATAGTACTTTGAATAATACAATGAAACAGAATTATAAGGAAGTCGAACTAAAAATTGAACAAAGAAGTTCATTCAGTTAAATAGCTAAATTTTTCTCAATGAAAAGTGGTAATGTGTATTTATCACAGACGAATCGGCGCACTTTTGAAATCATAGAGGGCTCATTTTAAAGCTTTTGTAACAAGGTTTAGTTTGATATGTCAATTGATAGAATTGCACAAGATTTTGTATCCCGAAATTGTCAAATTTGATTTTCTTAATGTAACGTCTCTTAAAATTTTCAAAAAAATTCTTGTTGGTCATACTTCCCAACAGCTAGCATGAAAAATTGTAATTTGGAACGATAACGGAATCGCGAGATAATTATGTTCGTTATATGTCTGGAGAAGGATATCACTTACGGTGATATCCATTCATAATTTATTTTTATTTCTGGCTTTTAGTTAGGTATCTATGGCTCGGGTTCCTGATAACATTGGAACTGGGTACCTGTATCTTGGAATCATGACACGGATTTGTATCTTAATTTACTAAGGAGCTGGATCTGGTTGCTGTAACCTGGTGCCTGGATCCGGTTCTTGATACCTTGGACCCGGACCAGGTTTCTTGCAACCGGGTACAATATTCAGATTCGTGAATCTCATTCGAGGATATTCTTGATTCAAGATACGAATTCGGGTCCCAGTTAAAAGGTACAGTTCCCCGGTTTCCTTGTTAACGGGATCCAGATCTATTTGCTCATCCCTATTATATACCACTTCGTAATAAAATATTCTTCATGCCATCCAATGGATTTCCCCCAGTTACACTAGGCAAATATCGTGATGGTACCTTGAACTTAAGCTGTGGCCGACTTCTTCCAGCATTCTTTCCTCTACCTTATCCCAGCCTGAGCATAGATACCTAAATCTAAAGGCCATTAGTAAATCTCGAATTTGTAACGTGGATCACAATTTCCTTTTCCTCCTCTGCAGGCAAATGACGAAGATATTTGTTTTCTCGGTATCCCATTAGCGGTACTTAAATCATTTGAGTATTCTAGATCAGTGTCGGAAAGGGAGGGGAGCCTTCGTATTCTGAATCACCGGTTTTAGATTGTACTAGACTTGGTGTGGCTTCTAAAGTCCTCATAACTTTAAAAAAAGGAAGAAGAAAAAACCCTTCGATTCTGTCTGGAAAATTTAGAGCACTCAAGCTGTTTTCGGATTCTTTCAAAATCCAAGTAGTAGAAAAGCCCACTCAGCTACAAAATTTTTAATGTTATTCACAAGAGAGATACTCCAACGCTATGTGGTACCATATTCAAACCTGGGAGATCTTGTATTTTCAGTTATTACTCATCAGTGATTGGAGCTCAGAGAAGGCTCATTTTAAAACTCTTGTAACAAGCTTTCGTTTGTCACTTGGTAGAATTGACAAAATTTGTATCTCGATTTTTATTTTTTTAATTTTGTTATACTTTCCTACAGCTACCATGAAAGCCGGCCGGATGGTCAAGCGGTCTGCGGGGGTAGGCCATCGGTTCGAAGGTCCAGGGTTCGAGTCCCGACATGGGTGTGGATTTTAACGCTAACAGCTAAAGGCGAATTGTGACGGGCCGAAGTCCAAAGTTACTAGACTGGCCCATTTAAAAGTAAAGTTTACCAAAAGCTACCATGAAAGATCGTAATTTGACGAAAACGGGATCGCGAGTTAAATATTTTCGTCATGTTCCTGCGGAGGAAAAATTAACGTATGGTGGGTATTAGAACTTAAGAAACAGTGGGCTTTTGTGCCAATATCTACTGTCTCGAGAAAGTCCGAAGAATATGTCGTGGATAGCCATAGTATTTTCTTGTTCCTATTCGTGTCGTTCTACATTCAGCGAGAAGACTTTCTATCCCTTTTCTGTAAGAAACGCGAGTTTACGTTCTTCAATCTCTTTTCATAACGTGTTCGTCTTTGCTGAATTATGTTCATAGTGTGTACAGCTTGTTTCAGTTCCCAATGCAGGTGGTCAAACTGCGAACTAACGTTTCAACGGACACGGATTTACAAACAATCGGAATCGAGTGGATGCATTTTCTGTATTCTGCTACTGAATCGCCCAAATTCAAACGAATAATAATTGAACCCGTCACCATGCGCACCGAAAGCGAACGTGCTAACCTCTCAGCCACTCCTGAGTTCTCATTATCTTTGCATTGAAGAGTTGGTTAAATTTGTGGCCTTCAGGCATCTAAGGCTCAGGTCGTGATAGGCAAGGGGAAAGGATGCAGGAAGATAACGGCCAGGGCCTAAGTTGAAGGTTCGATCCCAGCTTTTTACTGGTGTGACAGGAAAAATCTTGAACAAACCTGTGAGCATGGTCGCCTGCTGCAATTGAACACACAACCTCCTGAATGCTAAAACAACGCCCTACCACTGAGCTACGACAGCTTTGTTTATTCTCTCTTCAGTTGACGTGAACGAGATTCGAACACGTCACATTTGGTTTACTAATAGGGCATGCTAACCTCTAGAAACTTCGTGTTTACCTTATAACAACGACGATGGACAATGTCAGACACAATGTTACATTAGATATAGATTTCTTCCGAGACGAATGAGATCAATGTCTGACGTACGTTGCGTGATATATCATCCAGTAAAGTACGAAAAGAAAAGCCTCTTGCACTTTCCTTTTTTTAAATAGAAAATCAACTAACAGGTATCTCGTTCTTCTCTCTTACTCGTAACGGCCTGATACAATTTTCGAATCATATTCTGCTTTGAAAACTCTGAGCCCGTCCCGTCTGTAAACACGAATGTTGATAGTAGCGCCATCACACAAAATGCATTCCGATCGGAAAGAGTTTAGTATTCTTTCAGTTTACTAATGGGTCATTCCATGTGAAATCGACCAGTTTTTTATGCAAATGGTTGCTCAAACATTGATTTTTTTTTCTTCATATTTGCACTATAGATAGCCCAGTTAGTTGCGAGACATAAAAAAAAACCCTCTGCTCTCTTCCCATTAAAAATAGAAACTTCTGTTTTTCACTGGTTGAAAGAAGATATTTTTGGGTTTTGTATAAGAATTTCGAAAAATATTTTTGAAATTGGACTTAAGGGGCTCATAATCCGACCTTAATCATGATCAAAATCCTGGTTTTTATGGAACATTTATGAAATCATATATTTTTTGTGGTAATCCTTTTAAGAAATTTGACCTTGACATTCCCGAAGTTTGGATTATTTTTTTTTCAACTTTTAGGCCAAAAAATGATGCTATGAAAGGGGCCAAGCCGGCCAATCCAAAGTTTCTTCTTACATCTGTGGAAATGGTACGAGGCATAGTTTTTACACAAAAAAATACCACTTGTGGTTTCAACCCCCCCAAGTTACATTAAATATTCCATAAAAGCTATGATTTTGAAAGTCCAGATTTCAAAAATAGTTTTCGAAACCAGAACTTTGAGGCGTTAGTCTTGGCTTTTTTTTTTTCTTTCGAAACCTCTTTTTTTACCTGCTACTTTCAAGATAAGAGCGCCTATATTCGAAAGGGATGTTGATAAAAATAAAATAACTATTTTGTTGTGCATACTAACAGGGTGGTGCAAATATGAAAAAAAAAAAGAAGAAAATATCCAAAATGGTCAAGCAACTCGTGCTGATCTGTCTTTCACATGGAATGACCCTAATAGTAATTGGAAGCAAAGTAAAAAAAACTTTCATACTTCAAGAGATTTATATTATACAAACCCGAGACTCAATTCGTGTTCCATTGTCCTTCTGTTGTTGAGTTTTTGTCTGCATATTTTATTACTGTTTACAGCTGCTTCAATTAATGTATGGTTGCAACTCTTCTTTTTTTGTCATACTCACCCCCCCCCCCCCGTTTCTTCCAAGGAGCGGTAATAGAATGCTGAAGCGGTGTTCGTGATGGGTTTAGTTGTGCTTAATGCTGTAAGTAGTTTTCGTAAAGATTCGTTTGCTTCTGTTTTTGTGGATCTGTTTCCCCGGGTTTTATAGTCAGTATAATTTACTTGAGCCTTGTCCATTGAAATGGAAGTTCGTAATTGCGGATCTCCTCAGTCTATAAAGTAGCTAACTAAGCCTTTATGTTGTAGTTACCGAAGATGGAAGTGATTTCTTTGTTCCAACACCACTAATGCGCTAACTTAGGAAGGCATTCTTCCTAATTATAGATTCGTCTAAGATGTCACTAGGGTTTTATTTGTTTTTAAACCCATGGCTGCCAAATCAAATATCGTATTGTGCGAAGGTACGTGTGTGATAAAGGCTCAAATTTCAGTTTTTGGTTTATTCTAAACCTAATAATTTTCTGACTTTTTTTCTTCTTTCGGGAGATCCGAGGGGAATATAGTTTCATGGTAGATTCACTTAAAATTAGAAAAGAAAAACACAATATTGATAACCCTTAACCGACCGTAAGGTCGTGCCGTCAATAACTTTTACTTTTTTGGTATGATTAGGAAAGGGTTTGGGAATTAAAATCGTATTTCTCGACTTCTGTGATTAGGGAAGACCCAGCGAAAACACTTCGTCAGGGTCTAGCTGAATGGATTCGATCCTACTACTTGGTTATGAGGAGACCGTGGTGACAAACCCCACTCTGGGTTACTATTTTTAATTAAATCTCTGTACAGGTAGATTGAATTACGCTAACCAGAAGTTCTATTCGAATGGGTCTTTTATTGAATTACTCAAGGCTTTTAGGTCGGGATAGTGTAGGGAAGAGGGTGTGGGAAGTCAGCCAGGGTCTAGTTTTGAAGGTATCATCCCGGCTAGAGGAACATCGGGTCAGGCTAGCCCGTCCCTGGATTCCCTTTCCCATTTGGGTATGCATTTTGTTGCGCTTTAAATCAACGTGTGCGAAATAGCAGGCAATCTGGAGCAAGTGTATCTTTTTTGATAGATGAAAAATTGTATTGGGTTATGTATCACGTGCCGATGAGTGCTAAGTTTCTCTCGGATCCATTTAGTGGAAGAGGATGGAAGATAGCTTGTGGTTTCTCAAGTTCTTTGTCTGAAACATTGACTCAGCGGACATCGGCCTTGGTTGAGCCTTTTTTTTTTTAATCTTATCTCTTTTTCTCACCGCACCTAACATAGGCGGTGCTCGTATTGGAGGGAGTGTACAGCTTGCATGAACAGACCTTAAAGGGAGCAGAGTGGGAAGACTGACCTTGAAATATCGCTGGAGTTGGAAAGGTCGCTTGGAAGAGCTTCGAGCTTCATTCAGTGCTTCCTTTGCATTGCACTGCTTTGTGAAATTGGTACATTTTCTTGTTGGCTTGACATATACTTTGATAAATGCTCGAAATTATGCGATGGCCAATGTTTGCTGTATTGTTCCTCCTAATTGTGCAGTAGAGATTGTGGCTGGCGCTGACTTACCTATTGTAGGTGAAACTGTCGAACTGCGATCTTCGTTCTTTGAGATTGGAGAAAAAAAAAGTCTAAAAAACTAGTCTGTCGCACCTAAAGATTGAAGCAACAAACAACGAGGAGCCTGAAAATTATATCCATTCTTTCCTCCTGTGTAGTTTAGCTTCCTTAGCAAAATACATTTTCTAAAAAACGTTATTCAAGAGTGTGCTATGGAAACTTTGAGTCCGTAGTTTCAACCTACTACGAGTTAGCCCATTCACTTTCAGTCGGAGAGAAAGTTTTTTTTTTTTTTTTTAATTTTCGGTGTTGAGCTTATTTTTGAGTTCCAGAACGTCTCTTTTTTATGCGGAGGCACAATATGTAAACCAGCGTCATTTTTTTTTTTAAAAGTAAAATCCTCTATTATATTATTCGGGCTGCTCTATTGAGATTGTAAATGTGTCGTTTTTTTTCTCGTAAAGATTATATTTTGTGAAAGTTCTAGGAATGTACGTAAATTTCAGAAACGTTGACATTTTAAATACGTTTTGTTGATGGCATAAGTTACCGATTCGGCCGGGACGGAGATAGAAGGTAGATAACTGATATTAGAATATTAGTAGCAACTGTAGTATTGGAGACAGCGGTGGTGTCGTAGCAGCAGTAGAGGTACTGGAAAAGAGTGTAATCGTGAATACTCTTTACTAGTTCCAGTGTGGGGTGTACTACTATTATTACTATGCCTACTGGCTGTAATGTTCTGTAGCGTGGTTGAAGGTTTTGTTGGAATTTAACTGTTCTCACGTGATACGCGAGTCCTAGTCTGTAAGCAATGACCATTTTTTTTTTTTTTTTTTTAAGTAGAAACCTACGCAGGGTCTATGTGGACATGATCCTTTTCGAAATAGTCCCCATCGAGTTGAAGCCCTTGGCCCAATGTGTCTACCTATCCTGGAATAGGTGCTGGAACCCATTCTTTGACATGTTCTTCAGAACCGCCCGCTTCTTCATGCCTGCTCTAGATGAGTCAAACCTTTACATACTTTTTTTTACATAGGTAAGGGGTGCTGTATGGAAGGTGCGGTGCGTCACGGATATGATGTTTTCTTGGCGGATATTGGGAACCTTTTTGCCCTCAGGTGTAAACATATTTGCATTCTCTCGAACGTTTTGTTCGTTCGAATTTGAATTTTATTCATGGCATTTAGGAAAGGATTCGGAAGGATGTCGACCAGGGCCTATCTTGAAGGTACCATCCCGGCATTTGCCTGGTGTGACTCGGGAAAAACCTGTCAGGATGGTCGCGTTTTGTTTGTTATCGAATAGATTATCACTGCTCGATTGGATGTCGGTGCTGGCGTATTCAGCCGTTACTCTCACGGAAAGTAGTTTTATTCATGCTGATTTCGACCTATTTCTAAAATTCTGGAAATCGCCTATTTCCTTTAGGAAAACCCTTGCGCACCCAGGGAAGAATTTTGGCATATGCATTTTTTGGATAGAGCAGGTTTTGAAATCTGTCTTTACTTTAGCATCGCATCAGCTCTATCGCCAGTGGAATTGGAAATGCAAAGCCCTAAAGTTCATTTTCCCAATTCATCGGCAGCCTATACCTGCGAGACTGCGGAAGTTCCACCCCTGTGACTAGTCTTGATACACTGTTATCTCTAGAAGTTAGTTGGTGTATTACGGTACCACCCTGTATGTCCATTTATTTATGAATAGACCGCGGATTTTTAGGTTCTGTAAATTAAGTTTTAGGTACCTAAAATAAGTACTTTAAAATCTCAAATTAGACATTAAAAATGACAAATAGGCTCTTGCAAGAAAAAATAAATATTTTAACAGTGTTACAAATTTTATTTTTAATGGATATCTTTATAAATGCACAGAAATGCATGCACAACAAGAAAGTGATTATTAAATTTATGGAGAAATAGAGGTATAAACACTTTCCTACTACAAGGTAACCAAAAACGTTTTTGCCGTTCTAGAGCAGTGAAAAACAAAAAGCAGTACAGTGGACGGTACATACTTTTAGGTTTCGAAGTAAGCTCTATCAGCATCCAACATCTTTTACCAACGTTCCTGCAGCTGCACAATACCCTAGTGGTAAAAGTCGGCGGTCTTCGATGCAAAGAAGTCCGTGAGTGTTCCGCAGGTCTCCCTCGTTGGCGAAAGATCTCCGACGCAGGTGGTTGTCGAGGGAATGAAACAGGTGGTAATCTGTTGGCGCAAGACCCGGTGAATTTGGTGCATGGCACAGTGTCTCCCAGCCAAGTTGCTGAAGAGCCTCCCGGGTCCTCTTTGCCACATGTGGCTTGGCATTATCTTTGAGGAACAGCACACCCTTGCGATTTATCAATGCCTGCTCCTTCTACTGCAAAGCACGGTGCACCCTTTGCAGCTGCTGTGAGTAGAGGTCAGCAGTGATGGTCTGACCAGGTGGAAGGAGGAGCTCGTAATACACCACTTGGCGCAAGTCCACCATCATGACCTTTCGTGGGTGCAGAGGTGGTCTTGAAGTGTGAGGAACAGGGTCACGTGGCGACAGCCAATGTCTGGTTCGCTTGAGTGTCATAGGCGACCCACTTTTCGTCTCCAGTGAGCACGCGATCAAATATGGGTGTGTTCAGGTGCCGAGTGAGCAAGGACAAACAGGCTGTCACTCGTTGTTCCTTGTTGGCTGGCGACAATGTGTGGGGTACCCACTTCCTTAAAATGTATAATTTTCCTATCCCATGCAGGCGCAGTCTGACTGTTCCAGCGGAAACATGGAACCTTTCTCCAAGTTCATCACACGTTAGATCACAGTCGTCCTCGATGGCTGCTTTTAGGACCTCGTTATCCAACACATGTGGTCGTCCAGTGCGAGGTTCATCAGCAAGGCTCAAATCTCCCCAACGGAATTTCTGGAACCAATGCCTGGCGTTGCGATCGTTCACGGCATTCTCACCAACTGGCTGGCATATGCGGCGACTTGAGGCGGCAGCTGACAGGACCACTTTAAAAGTCATACAACAAAAAGCACGCAAACAAGCTGCTTCGATATCTCCATTTCTCTTTTACACTGGGCGAGAGCTATGACTGCTGTGTGAGAGCACCGTGGCTGTTTTACTGAATGTCTGTGGTCAGACAAACTCCCGATCGCTTGGCAGCACGTGGGTCATTTCGTTTCCTCTGAGTGCATGATGAATGGGACGGCAAAAACTTTTTTGGTTACCTTGTACTTTACCACAAATCGTACTTACACTTTTCGTTAATGGTTTGGGAGGCCAATGAGAAAGGTACATTATCTCTGAGGAGAGGTGTTTCGATACTTTCGGTTTAATGGAACGTACTATATAGGCCTATACCCGTATATTAAAAATCTGATATTTAGGATAGAAATGGGTATCTAACTTGCGACGTAGAACTGAGTTTTTCTCCGCATGAAGTATGATAGTAGTAACTTGGGAATTGACTCAGGTAAAAGTACAATCTGCCAAGAATGGTTTGACCTTGAAGCAGATATAGATATAACATTTAGTTCGTTTGAGAGAGAGGTCGTCGGGAACTTGGTAATGTCTGTCTTGAAAATTGATTTGTTTTTCAAAATTGATTAAATCAAAATGTGCTCAGATTTTGCATTAATCTTGAGCTTGTGCAATCTTTGGTAACGTTTTAATTCCTTTTGACTTTGTGTGTAATCTTTGCTTTGCATTTCAAAACATTACCATTGATTTGTAGTATTTGATAATAAATATTGTAATTATAATATAAAAATAACTAATCAACAAATTACATTGTGAAATGTATTAGTTTCAACCTACAAGCCCCTATTTAAGTTTATTTTTTCACCTCCCTATGCGACCCACTTCCAAACAACTCGCGACTCCCACGTCGAGAAATCCTGGATTAGATTGATGTTCTTGCGTTGTACTGACGTGTGTCTTTCTAACTTAAATGCACACTCGAACTTCACAACACACACAGCGGCTGTAGCTCGTTTAGTGGAACATTTTCTTAGCATTCAGAAGGACCCGGGAATGGTACCAGCGGCTGTCCATCCTGACCACTTTCACAAGGTTTTTTTCTGTCACACCAGGCAAATGCCGAGATTGTGTCTACTAACGAGGTCCTGGCAGACTACCTTGCATCATCAGTCCCTTCCCTAGCCTATTCCGGCCTGAGATGCCTGAAAGACATAAATAAAAATCCAAATTGAAGATTCCCTACACATGGTAGACGTAAATCTATGTAAACACACCTTCTAAGCACTTCTTAGACATTGTTAATCGATATCTACAAACGCAATTTGCATTTCATAATCCAGTAAATTTTCCGTAATTTGCAGTTTCAGAGGAAATTCCTTTTAACACTGCTCGTAATTTAAAAACTATGTAAGCCTTATTGGTATAAACATTACGGAAAATGGCTGACTGGAGAGGAGTCAACTACTAGCTTAGTGATCGTACGTCATTGTGTTTCTTGCTGCTTAGGAAAATAAAACTTCATTTACTGCTTTGTGTAGTCATACAAAGTGAACCCTACGCAATGACGCAAGAAATCTTTAACCGAAAAGGTGTAATAGCTCTGTTTAATTAAAAGAAATTCTGTTCGATTAAAGCCTTAAAATTACCCATTTTCAATATTAACCAAGTTGCTCGATTTTTTGTTGTTTTTCCAGGTCTGTTTTTATGGGGGGAATTGACTGCGATTTGCCATACATGGAAGCTTACAGTGCTTCTTTTATTCCCCTCCATTTGCATCATCTGTTCGTTTGTGACTCAAGGTCAGTCCAGTTTCAGTGGTCTCTTCACAATTCCTATCTAATGCCATATTTAATTTGTTGTTTCCTGCAATTGTTTGAATGCTAATTAGTTTTTCAGGTTTCTGTCAGGTGCGCTTTTGCACTCTGCGTGTGTTGAAAGTTGAAACTTATTCATGATTGAAATACGTTAATATTTGTACACTTTTTCCAAGCTGTGATCCGAAGATGGTTTGCATTGTTAACGAATGTTCCCACCTTGAAGTTCGTATAATTTGTATCAGCAATAAACTACGATTTATATAGTTTCAGAAATCGTACATCGGGCTAGTGTAAAAATTAAGAATCCCCCCCCCCAAATTCCACGCCTATTCGTTGATCTAAAATGTTTCTTATTTTTGCGATATTGGATGCTCGAATTACAACAAAGGGGGGGGGGGGAATTTTGTGTAGGTGATTATGAAAGTTGATTACGCAGCCTCTTATGTGTATTGAGACAGGTGAACAGTAAAACATCCACCAGACAAGCTGACAGAGAACTAATTTCAATACCGTCTGGATATAAAGATGAAGGACTATAGATTTGCGTTGTCAGGAATCACTTTGAATACCCATTATGTAATTACGGAAAAACCAAAGAAAGAAATATGTGTCCTCACTTGATGATCTTAATTTGTAATTATTTTATTGATGTATATAACTAACAAAAGTAAGCAGACTCCGCCGGCCGCGTAGCCGTGCGGTCTACGGCGGTAAGCCAACGACTCGATGGTCCCGGGTGCGATTCCCGGCATGGGTTTGCATTTTAATGGCTAAGGGCGGATCGTGACGGGCCGAAGTCCAACGTTACTAGATTGGTCAATATAAAAATAAAGTTTTTTACAAGCAGACCCCCTCCTCACTTTCGTGGGATCATTTTAACACAGTTCATCTTTGACATGTGTATAATGCCTTGTTAGAGTAATTAGTTCGATTTTTCTGATATTGATATTAGCTGTTCATAGTTTATCGTATACGGAGGGAATTATAACAACGTGGTTTAAGGATATTCATGATTGTAGCTCATAGTCGGACATGATTGATTCAGTTGCATATATCATGGCTAGTAAAGACATCTACAATATTTTGTTCGTTACTGTATCATGATTTATCTGTTAAAGCTAATTTCGAGTGTCCCCACGTGTAGAAATTCGCCCTCAAGAGTTTGAGTAAATGTAACAACAGATGTTGGGCTATGGATAATATTGCCTTTCAGATTCATTCTTCTCTCAGTTCAGTTACTTCATCTTGTTTTCAGTCAACTCCCCATGAACACAATTTACTTTCTGTGCAGCACCATTAAAATAGATCGGATAGTACAAAACTGAAAAGGCAGATTCCTGTAGCGCATTCTTCAGCAATGGGCACTGAAAGTAATAGTTCTGAGCCAAGTAAAATAAAATAATACTCCTTCTTTTCATCTAAACCTAACTGTTTTTGGAAAATCTTTGGTTGTCATACACTACATCCAAATTTCCATCTGACAGAGAACGGTGATTTTTCTGTAGATCACGTTTCCAGTTTTTTAGTGTGAAGGAAATGGATGTGGAAAAATAATATATTTTTTGCATTTTATGATTTTGTCTCAAAGTGAAAATCATGGTGTACATAGTGAACTTCGAGAGCTGAAATAAGCTCCAGGGATCCATTAGAACTTCAGGGTGATTGTGCAGACGTCATAAAAAAAAAATCCGTAAATTATTGCCGGCATTGTGCATTAGTCTTTGAGGGCTTCATAAGTTTTCTTCTATCTCGTTGTAGTTTTGTTTGTTATGGCGATGAGTGTCTGATGTGGGTACCTTAATCGTTTCCGTTTGATTGTCACAGTATTTGTTGTAAAGATTTTATGATTTCTTGCTCGCATGGCAGCAGATAGTTATAGTACTGAGTTCAAAGTCACTTTTTCCGCTACACATGCTTGTTTCTAAGTCGTACATTATTCTTTTAGCGTCTTACGTATGCCTCCAATCTGGCTAGTTGGCCTGGTCGTCGTAAGTATAATCAAATTAGGTTGTCCTAACACAGTCATCAGTACAATGTATGTTTGTGATTATAATGTGTTATTTCTGTTCGGTGAATAATATACACCTCTGAACAACTTCATCGGTTTTACCTTCTTGCGTTAAAATTATCAGTGGATATGACATATCCTGACCAGTGGATATGTCAGTCCTGTACGATGCGCACACGCCGTTAACGGCGCATGGGGATGTGGAGGTAGCGCTTCGCGTTTTCGGCCTACGGCACGAAGTTTGGTGGGGTGGTCAGTCCCACGCTCGGACGCCTTTACCTTCCCAAGGTTCCCAGCAATGCCATGGACACTCTGGTACTCAATTTAATAGGGCAGGGTAACAGTTGTGGGAACATTGCGAGAAACGTCACTGCGTCCAGGCCGGGATTTGAGCCCGGACCTCCCGATTCGTAGTTAGATGCGCTACCGCCTGAGCCACGGCGACTCCCAGTCCTGACCATAGCCAATTTATGTAGTAGGGTAACTTGATTGCGGTATTTTTATTTCAAAATTAGTGCATGTATTTATTCTCTTCCGTGTTGTAGTTACCACAGTTTCGGCGATACATGTACTTCAAATTCCATGATGAGAGCCAGTTTCCAAAAAATCAGTTCTACGTATCAAATCCTATATGCCAGAGCATAAGTCATTTCATGTGTGTATTTTCTTCGATGCACGTTAGTGATTTAGATTGTGCTTCTTTTTTAATCAGCCGGCTATGGTGTTGTGGGAAAGAAAGACTAAGTTGGTGTTAATTGAATAATGTTTACAGAATGCGCATGTCATAGTTTGCTTGACTGCATTATTAAGTATTTGCACCCATTTTGTAAGCTGAGACTGATAAAGTGCATGAAGCCTATTTCCTCACGAACTTGTTGCATGTCAGTGGTGGTGATTAATTTTTTTTCTGGTTTAGTGTAACAAGCTAATGTAAGGCAGCGATCTACAACAAAAGATGGCAGCATTACCCCCGTATATGTCTAATGTATTATCGTTGCACGAAATTTCAATGCTGGTGCTACAAATTCGAACTTTCATCTTTCAGGGAAGAAAGTTCATAACCATTTTAAGAATTCGATCAATGCCGATATCTTATTTTCGATTTTCTTCATTGTTGAAAAAGCTCCATTGTTGTAGGTTTTGATATTCACAATAACAATCAAGCTATTTCAACAACGAAGAAAAACGAAAATAAAAAGTCGGCATTGATCGAACTCTTGAAATACGAGAATTGCACTGAGTTTCGGGAAAATGACATAGAATGAAGATCTAAGTACATCAATTTTTTATTGCTTTTCGAGGTATTCAGCCCTTTTCAGCAATGCATTATTTCATTCCATGGAACCACATTTTGGAACAGTTATGCCACTCCGAAGTCTGCACCTGCGATGCATTTTGTATGCGTCGATGGCCTCTTCTGGAATAAACAATCGCTGGCCACGCAACTTGTTCTTGATTGTTGAAAAAAAAAAAAAAATTGAACTAAATCTGGTGAATAAGCCGGATGAGTCATGAGTTCAACTTTTTCATGCTTCAGAAAGTCCATTGTTGCATCTGCTGTGTGCGAGCTGGCATTGTCGTGATGCAGAATGATGCGATGGTTGAGGTTGGACATTCTGATCACGTTGAGTACTTCTGGCAGGCAAATCGTTGTGTACCATTCTGTATCGACTGTCCTGCGATTCTCGAGTGCAACAGTTGCAATATGACCGGATTTACCAAATATGAGGCAACTATTTTCTTTTTTTAAACACATTTTGTGAACGAACAATTTTGGTTGGTTTAACCTCATCTCGGAACACCCTCACAGCAGATTGTCGCTTTGTTTCAGGTTCATATGAATAAATCCAGGTTTCGACGCCTGTGACGATGTTAAACACAAGATTTGATGATCCTAACTTAAACCGTTTGATCATAACGTTGCACCACTTCACACGGTCGTCTTTTTGTGCTTGTGTTAAATTGTGCGGGATCCAACGAGTGCAAAGCTTTTTGATACCTAAATAATCATGCAAAATTGTTAGTATTTGACTCATACCAATGCTATGACCTGAATTTCTTGACAAGTCACATGTCGATCTTCGTTGACTAGTTCATGAACTGCATCATTGTTTTCTGGCACAATGGCTCAGTAGCGTAGATACGAATTTCTCAAGGGAGGGGATATCTAGATAATCATATCCTTTTGGCAGTTATCCAACCCAACACAACACATTTCTTAAATAGGATATATTTAGGGCTTTTTCTATAATTTTAGAACAGCATAATTATCGTGCGGAAAAGTACTACGTGCATTAATATATTATATCTGCATAGTTTGCATAGGTCAGTTACAATTCTAATACAAATTTAGCCATATTGGAAGCCTGAAGTTAGGTTTTGTCAACAAGAAGAGTTTTTCGACCAACATTTACTGATGCTTACACGCTCACCTTGATAGTTTTCTTTTGTAAAACTGCCAGTCCGTTCAGGCACATTTTAAAGTTTGAATACTTCAAAGATATACATACTTATTCGTTTCAGAGTATAAAATATAATCTGGCTGAACGGTGCAGGTTGTACAAAATACCTTTAAGAAATTCGGAAACTTGATATGCTTCCATTGCACTTCTGTTCGTGTCTTTTTCGAAAGTCTCAATTAGTATAGAATATGTTATATACTTGTACAAAGAAAATTAAAATTCTTCTAACTGTGTTTTCGTGTTGATTCTTCATTTTAAAGGCTCAAATAGGTCTAACACTTTCGTAATATAATTTCTGTTTATTTTCTTTGATTTAGGAGGTTGATTTTGACTATTAAATATTCTAAACTCATACTATTCTTTCATACAGCTCAGTGACGTATACAAGCTGAATTTAGAGAGTGTGGACCTCTACCAAATTCCGATTTATTTGTAAACTTACAAGGAAGGGTCACGGTTCTCAAACACACAAATCCTATACACATCTAATACATCGCAAGCAACATAAGTAGATATATAGATTACCAAAATTTAAGGTGCCATGGTCCAGGGGGAGGAAAGCTAGGGTCTCCGGAACTTTGAATGTCACAAAAATGTATATAAAGGCAGTAGTGAGGTTTTAATAGAATATCTTAAACTGGAAAAGTAATCAAAATAAAACTTGCACAACATGTAACTGACCCACAAGTAGTAACAAAAACCATAAGCAGTGTTGCCAACGCAGAACAGTTACAATTTTTTAAAATAGCATTATATAGCAATTAATGCAGTGGAAAAGTGCTGGGAATAGAAAAGAAAATAGTACAAGTTGGTTGCACAGTGTTGCAAACTATGGAAGATGTATGAGCTGAAAGTTGGGTTAGAAAATATATGTGGAGCATAGGTTTGAGAGGTCAAATGAGGTCGCGAAATTGAACAATGAAATGAACACCTGCTGTGTAAGACATGGAATAACAGAACATTTCGGATAGGTGAATAACTAACAAATAAGTTCCGATCTTGGTGGCTAAACGGTATGGCGCTCACCTCTGGGGCTGGTAATCGTCGGTTCGATCCCGGCTCATGCCATGTCTGCTTTGTGGATGACAAATCCCATCTGGGTGGATTTTCTCTGGGTGCTCCCGTTTCTTGCCACTTATTTCATTCCACCAATTTATCCCATCATCCATCCGTGCTGAGCCAAAGTCGCCTAAAACATTACACAATTCAGTTCAACAAACAAATATTAGGTCCATTTCAAAATAAATAAATTCTTCATTAAAATGAGTATTTTAGTCACACAAGAGCTATTTGGTATAGTGAATTATCTCGGAATACCTAATTGTTCATTTTAAAGTGAAGTTACGTATCTTGAAAAAATGATTCTTATATTGTGTATGCTTTGTCTGAATTTAGGTGTGTGAGTGGGATTTTCCTGTAACAATTAAGCATTCCCGCTGCTCAATATTTTACATCCCTGCTGCGGATAACATTCTTCCGTTGAATCTTATAGTCGAAATGAAGTTTGAAAATTGGAACAACACTTCTTTGTTTGTCGAAACTTGATTTTTTAAGCTACAGCTGTTTATGAAACAGAAGGCAAGTTTCACTTCTCTCGCAGTCCTTCTTTTTTAAGAATGCAAAACAAAGCACTTTCTTTAAATTTATAAAGATGAAGCACACAGCACTTTAGTGATAGTATACAGGAAAATACGCAGAAAATTATTTTTCATATTCTTGATATCATTAGATTTACAGTGTTGCTACGACTTCCGAGCACCACAAGTTCTGCAGCTGATAGCATTAGCTTCCTCTCCACCTTCGGTAGCATTAAAATTCTTGCATTCTTGTGTTTTGATACAATTATCTATTCACATCCTTTTTGCCAGAGGTCCTATAAGACAAACTGGGGGGACTCGGAGGGAAGTATCGCCAAATCTTTACGTTCTTTGGTAAAGAAGGAAAGAATCTCTGTGCACCACGATGGCATGCACCGAAATGAGTAATATGATCTAGTTTTAGCCCTACCTAGAAGTAAATAAATGTTTAAACTCAGGACAATTTGAGGAGGAATCACGAATCAATGTCTCCAATGAACATTACGTGTCACGACACGAAAGAGTCCTCAACTGTCATATTTTAGAGATAAATTTAACTTTTAAGGCAAATTTTCATGTGGAAAATACTAGTTTTTGATTTGACTTGAGTAGCTAAACTTCTGGTTTATAGTTAGATCTATTTTCTAATGAACTGTAGCTCATTGATTCACTGTAGCCAGAGTTTGATAGATTAGTCTGGCGATTTGAGCGGGAATACTATGAAGTGTGAACTGTGGAACACACGAGAAAAAAATGTATTGCATAGAAATATAATTCGTATCGTGACGGGCGTAAACCGTACTGCTGTTACCGCCCATAAACACTTTTTATCTATCGAAATATAAGTAAAAGAAAATGTAAAATTTCCATAATAAATAAGGTTACTTCACAAAGTGTTGATCAAAACACGTGTCTGGATCAATGAAATAATCAGACAAACTTTAGATATTGTGAAGTGACGGGTTGTATGAATTTACTTATTTCATTATTCAACTTACATAATGGCCTGAACAGGCATATATGGTTAACTCCGTTACAAGTCGGCGGAAAGATGTAACTTGGCGAGCACTCTTATGGGAGAATGAGTAATGAAACTACGACCTTAAATTAGGTACCATCCCGGCATTTGCCTGTGTGACAAGGAAGAACCCTGGATAAACCACACTCAAGATGGGCTCTCTTGCCTTTTCAAACTTGTCACCGACTGACGTAACATCAATTTTTTGGTACAAATGTTCGGAGGGATTTCTGCCTAACACTAGGCGACTTGGTCAGTTCATTTTTGTTTACCTGAGCCAGTTTTATAAAAACCTTTCCAACGACACCCCACGCATCTCTCTGCCCTTGTAGATCCTGAGATATCATTTCTGTACATGGACGAAGAAAGAGCGGGATTGTGGGGCCCCTTTTAGCTGTAGCTTCGCTATCAAGGGACCTAAAACTTAAGTAATGCATTTAATTTTCTTTTTTGTGTCCTGGAGTAGCACCTAGGGACCGTCATTTCAATCACGGAGTGCAAACGTAGTGTTAAAACTTACAACACCCACACGGTCTCGCTTAGTGGTAGAGCGTTGGCCTAGCCTTCGGTAGGTCATGGGTTCAATCCCAGCGGTTGACCATTCTGACTGATGGTTTCAAGAGTTTTTCCTCACCCACACCAGGCAAATGCCAGGATGGAACCTTCAACTAACCCTGACCGACACCTTCTCGAAACCTTTTCCTCCCCTTTCCCGCCTGAGCTTCAGA
Organism: Lepisma saccharinum; assembly: GCA_022664845.1. NCBI lineage: Eukaryota > Metazoa > Arthropoda > Insecta > Zygentoma > Lepismatidae > Lepisma > Lepisma saccharinum. Next base: position 19,199 of record JAGDQP010023279.1, read on the forward strand.
TGCCTAAAGCCATAAATAAAATTCAGTTCAACCCGCACAGCCTCTGATGATGGCCCTCCACCTTCATCATCAAAGCCCCTCCTTTTTTAGTTCCTCCATTAAAGCTTGCCCCACTTTTTTCATTTTTCAAACTCTAAGACTATTATCAAATTTTTAGAACATAGCGCACTAGTATTTACAAATTACTACGAAATACAATGTACAGCGATCTCGAGATCTTGTTGATTGATGAGTACTGAGACTTCACTTAAATAATGACGTCATTTGAAAACTTATCACACATGAATGGACAAGATCTCAAGATCGGCTGGTTTTCAGTCTAATAAAAAACCAGCTGGTTCAGTGACCATATAACCACTAAACCCCGACACCCCCTTTTTTGTTTTAAACTTCAACCTCGAACTCGTCGCGATCTCATTTCGACTTCACTCAACATCGACCTCGCGAGGTCCGATCTCACGAGGCTCAACACCTCTGATGTGGAGACAGGCCATTTTGTTGGTATCTGGAATAACAGTAAAAACGCTAATCAGCACACATACTACCGAGGGTTGGGGAATAGTGAAAGCATTGTCACCACTGAATTGAACCACGTGTCAAGTAAGATATATTTAAAATGCACTAATAACAAACAAAAGAACATTCTGAACGCTGGTACCATAGTGTTGCAGTCTTCGTGTTGGTGTGATATATCTTCCATAGTTTGCAACACTATGCAATCAACTTGTACTATTTTCTTTTCTATTGCCAGTAATTTTCCACTGTGCATTAATCCTAAAGGGTCATTCATATAAAAAGTCTCCGCGGTTTTTTGGTATATTTTTGAACAAAAAATTTCTTTATTGAAAATCAATTTTAATCAAGTCCATATTGACCATTATTATCTATGACCTTTTGCCATTTTTCGGGTAGCTTCATAATTCCATCGGTGTAGAACTTCTGGGTTTTTCGTCGAAAACTTGGCCAAGTGATTTTCAGCGGTGCTTCGGTCGGCCAATTTTTTTACCATCAAGAGAGTTTTGCAGAGACCGAAACAAATCTTAGTCAGACGGTGCAAGGTCCGGGCTATACGGTGGATGCATCAAAACTTCCCAACCAAGTTCCGTCAATTTGTTCCGAGTCATCAAAGATGTGTGTGGCCGCGCATTGAACACAAGTGCCTTTGTGTTGGCCAATTCTGGTCGCTTTTTCTGGATTGCTTCGTTCAAACGGTCGAGTTGTGCACAGTACAGGACCGAATTGATGGTTTCGTCAGGTTGCAGCAGCTCATAATGGACGTACTGTGCACAACTCGACCGTTTGAACGAAGCAATCCAGAAAAAGCGACCAGAATTGGCCAACGCAAAGGGAGTTGTGTTCTATCATGACAATGCGCGGCCACACACATCTTTGATGACTCGGAACAAATTGACGGAACTTGGTTGGGAAGTTTTGATGCATCCACCGTATAGCCCGGACCTTGCACCGTCTGACTACCATTTGTTTCGGTCTCTGCAAAACTCTCTTGATGGTAAAAAATTGGCCGACCGAAGCACCGCTGAAAATCACTTGGCCAAGTTTTCCACGAAAAACCAAAGAAGTTCTACACCGATGGAATTATGAAGCTGCCTGAAAAATGGCAAAAGGTCAGAGATAATAATGGTCAATATGGACTTGATTAAAATTGATTTTCAATAAAGAAATTTTTTGTTCAAAAATATACCAAAAAACCGCGGAGACTTTTTATATGACCCTTTATATAATGCTATTTTAAAAAAATTGTAACACTGGCAACACTGCCTATGGTTTTTGTTACTACTTGTGGTCAGTTATATGTTGTGCAAGTTTTATTTCGATTACTTTTCCCGTTTTCAAGATATTCCATTAAAACCTCACTACTGCGTTTATATATATTTTTGACATTCGAAGTTCCGGAAACCCTAGCTCCCCTCCCCCTGGACCATGGCACTTTAAATTTTGGTAATTACGTATGTCGTTATGTTGCTTGCGGTGTATTAGGTGTGAATAGGATTTGTGTGTTTGAGAACCGTGACCCTTCCTTGTTAGCATAATTTTAGGCGTAATTATATACAGCGTGTTTTAAAATAACATCGACAAACTTCTGGAGGTGATTCGTCACATCAAAACAAAACGAAAGTTCCTCTGCCAAATTTTCGAAATGAGCATAGTTTCGAAGCTACAGGGTGCCGAAAGCGTGGGAAAATGAACCTTAGATTTTCATATTTCTAACACGACGGGCAGTAGAGGTGATAGATCGTGGTACCCTCAGAAAGTTGAAACCTACTCTATTTGAAAATGCAGATTTCAAAATTCAGCAATGGGCGCACAAGGGATTCCTTAAAGGAAGTAGGGGATTCAATAATATTTCTGAATGGAGGTAGGTCGAAATAAGTATGAATTAAATGACTTCCCGAATGAGTAAAGATGACACACGTCATCCCCATCATCCAGTCGGGCAATTCAATCTCTTTGATAACAAATAAATAAAACATTCCATATTATTACGCAATTCTTACGCCTGCTAGTCAGTTATCCAACCATGCATCTTTTTTAGAAAATTGTTCGGTAATCTACTTGAAGATATCGACTTGGTGCAAACGAATTATTTGTTTTCTGATTAAAACAGTCTCATTCATGCTCATTTTGACCATCTTTACGTCAGATAATTTCTGGGAATCCCCTAATTCCTTTGGGGAATCCCTTGCGTGCCCATTGCGAAATTTTGAAATATGCATTTTGGGATAGTACAAATTAAGTCTTTCACAGAACAACGTAGCTTTGAAACTATACACATTTCGAAAATGTATCTGAGGAATCACCACTAGAAGTTGGTTGGTGTAGTTTTAAAAGACGTATTTATTATCTAATTTCATATCCAGATCCTCTTTGAACCTCTCCCAAATCCGTGAAAATCCTTAGAAAAATTCGGGATACATGTCTACATGTCCTGAAAGAGCATGTCTAATACTGTGATTAGACTTAATTTTCTGGATTTTTGTAAATATTTTCATCGATTCTTCCAAACTTAAATTACTGCGACTTGCTTTGTATTCCTTCCGACAATTTGCTTTAGCTCTTTCAAAATTTATAACAGTGTCTTTGGCATTATTCGCAGCTCTATAAGTGAAGGTGTTCCTTTTGTAAGAATCTGTACAACGGTTAATCGTAGCGAAATACTAATTTAATCGAATAAAAATTGCAAATAAATTATAAATGTATTAAATTCATTGCATGCCTTCAGTCTGAGCTTGGGAAATTGTTCAAGAAAGAAATTTGGATAATTACTTCGAACACGAATTAGGTTAATTATTTAAAATCATGGATTGTGTTATACATTTATATCAGTCTTCTCATATATTTTTTTTATGCTATAGCTTATAGATGAAACATTTGCATTCTCCATAATCCCACAAATATACACTTTCCGTAAGCGGCCATAAAATCGACGCGTTCCAGTTGATTCTAAATAATTCAATATTCGTCGATGAATGGTCTTAAATATTCCCACATTGAGTGAATGTGTTGCACGTTATACATAAGTCGCAGCAGGGTACTGTTACAGTATGTATTAAAAAAAACAAGAAAAAAAAAACGCAGCAAACTGCTACCTCCTTCACATTCTTAATAAAACAAGATCTCGTAATTAACACACAAATTTATCAGTTTTGATAAATTGTTTTCGCTGAATCCCGATATTGTTTCCTCACCACGTTCGGGGAAGATCTGCCAGATTGGTACTAAGTCATGTTGAATAAACAGTTTTGTAAGATATCACATTTTCATCATTAACAACTAAGTTCCCTCATGAAGGTGATATTAAAGTTTCATTCACTAATGCAGAAAATCATTCAGCTGCATTTAGTCTGGTGAAAAATTCCTTAATTGAAACTTGATCGCAAATTTCAATAACTGATTTTAATGGTTCAACTCTTCTTACCTTATAGCTGACCGAGTTAGTCATGTGGTCTGAGGCATTAGGCTAGCGTCTTCAAGGTTGCGGGTTCGAATTCTACCTGGGGCATGGATGTTTGTGAAATTTAACAAACGTTGCCCTCGTACAATCGTGACGGGCCGAAATTAAAAGTTACTAACATTGCCCATAGAAAATCAAATTTACCTAAAGTTTATCTTCACCCTAATGATCTGAAAGATCACTTTAAATCTTACGGCCGAAATTTCCAATATGTGTAATTTATAAATCATATCTAATGTAACGAGGACATCTGTGAAAGTTATTTCTTCTCTACGTAGAAAATAACTGCTTCAACCATAGATTTTAAATGTTTTATGTTCAAAATGTTCTCAGTTCTACTCTCGTTGGTACTATCAGTACAGAAATTACTAAATTCTTCATTACTGTCTTTTTTCTTTCCTTTCTTTATCGCCGCTATCGATATCATTCTGAAAGAATTTTTATTTTACTGGTTGTACAATAAAGATTGCCGTCATGGAACCCATCCCCCAGTCAACGATATCCAACAGTGGCCTCCCTTCGTCGAGACATTTTTTAAGTTACCAGGATGTTTCCAGATTTTCCCCTCACCCTGACATTAAAAATTTCTGTCTTCAATTCGTTTATCTGTTAGAGTTGAAATTTACAAATTTTAAAAGTGTGATAACTTTGTATACTTCTAGGTAAAAATGGTAATAATGACTCAAAATTAAGAAGAAAAAAAAAACAAACAAAAAAAACCCCCTACATTACTTGCTTCTACAAAATTTCTGTACGGGCCACCATTTGAGAAATGCAAAAGCATTTTTTTAGCCGTTTTTCAAAACTGCGGCCAGTTCTCTTCCTTCAAACGATGAATACTTTTGATACGTTATTCAGCACGTGTTTCTTGCTTCGAATAGCGAAAAAATCACTGTATTGTAGTTTTTTAAAACTAAATCGTTTTTCCCAGGAAGCTCACGTATTCGTGTACACATATCAAACATTTACTGTACGATAGTGCTTTGCTGTTGCAATAATACGATGGTATTGTTAACACACATTGTGGGAGGGTCTGATTATGTAATGTACGTAACGTGACTTCTCCCTTTTGTGCAAAAGTTTTCACAAATCCACCGTTTGTTTTATTTCTTCCATGTTGCACGATTTTTGAGAGGCTTAGATGATTCCTATAGTGTGTGCTTCTTGATTCCCCATCAGTTATTAGAAAAAAAATATTACCACCTTCTTGGCTAGATTACTTGTCCAAACTCAGGCACACCAAATATGCGGCTCTTGAAATGTCATATTTTGAATTCTTTTTTCTGCGGATGTGACCAAGCTGTGGACCTACTAATGCAGTGCGTATGTTCATTGCGTATGTCTGTTGGATGTGTAAGCACAACTTGGCTGTGATAAATAGTCTCAAAGTTACTGACTCCTTGCTCAAAAGTCAGTATTGAGTCACATTTTTTGATCCACACCATCATCGTCTACATACCGTAACTCTGGAGCTATATTTCGGGAGAACGTCATATTTCGTATAAATGGTTGATTTTCATACCAAATTTCAGCCAAATCCCAGACTACGACCTGAAAGGCCTGGTCGAACTGACAAAGAATGTCCCTATCGGAATTGGATTGTATATCGGAGAATAAACTTAACTTTACTATAACGGCTGTTATTTACGGTATTATGTGAAACAGACAAATTTCCTTTTTATGTAGACACACATTTTGCATGCTTCATTATTGTCTGTAATTCAGTACTGTACATGTTGCCACGTATTCCTATGTGCATGGTGCATCGAAACCTAAAATCTTGTCAAATTATTATTTCATACGCCCTCCTATAGCTTCTAGTTTCTAAGGATTAAACTTTATAGTATTAGCAACAGTGATGTCCAGATCGCGACAGTTTCTATCTTTCCTTCCAACAAAACTAAGTTTCTGTTAATATCAAAATCGAAGCCGTATTGGAATTTTACAAAAGATGTCCAAAAAGTTGTATATTCAGGCGTAAGCGATTTTGAGGAGACTACGTTGTCCAAGTCACCAGTTACCCTATAGGTTATTGATTTCATTAGCACAATTGCAACAAAGGAAGGAGATTACAATAATGAAGTCGACCCAGTACCACTGTTACGCGGAGTACGTGTAGAGTACACTATAATACACTAACGACATGAGGAGTATGGAGCACTGTAGACGCTATATACACCTGTAACATAGACGGAAACGGAACTAAGTCGTGAGCTGGATTTGGAAATTTTGCAAGCCAAGCAAATAAAGAGAAATAAAGAAAACACGGTTGATTCATTTTTTTCCCCCTCCGAGTAACAGAACAGGGGTAAGATTCCTAACACCTGAAGATGCCATGTGCAAGAAAGCTGGAACGGAATAGAGTACCTGGGTGAGTCTGACTGAGATAGAAGATTATCGATCGGTCAGGTAGAGAGGGTGCGGATTTTCGGGCTTTGCGCCAGATTTTGTTGTAAGCTAAGCTGGAGTTGTGATTTGCATGTATGTGTATTGGATTTTAACGGAATGAAACTCCAGCCTCTATTGAGATCACTTTCCGCAAACTTTTGTTGTGAAAGAAACTACTTTATTAAGTGGCGGTACGAGGATTAATATGAGACTTAAGTTGTATGGTTTGTGTTTATATTTTGTGAACAGTTGTCAGAACTAGCATAGATTTTATTAGGACTGGTGAGAAAGTTCTTAAAGAATTTTGATTGTAGTAGGTTCGGTGAAAAAAAAAAAGTTTACAGTTATATAAATTGCGTCAGCTGTTTGTTTGATTTACACGTAAAATTAAATTATTATTGTTACACTTAAATCTACATTAGTTATACACTTAATGTGAGATCAGGGTGGCCTCTCAATTACGGAACAACTTAACTTCGCTGTCAGATTCTAACTCACCGTCCGTTTTCATAGATATCAAAGATGTTATGGTCAGTGCTGTATAAACTACGTTCTACTGCTCCCACGCTGACCAGACGTGTTGGGAGAGGAGAGCCGAAGTTCTTAACTGATCACCACTGTCTTTTATTCACAACAGCTCCTCAATTGCATCACGATGCTGGGCGGGCGCTGTTCCAGACCCTCTCGCTTTGGAAAACAATTCCTTGGCAGAGCCTGGAATTGAACCCGGGACTCCACCATCGCCAGTCAGCGACGGTAACCAAGACCATCCATAGCGTGTGTATGAACTACACCACCAAACTTCGGGAGGTGATTCCTTTAAACAAGACGAAAGTACAACTGATTTTTTTTTTTAATGCATAGTTTTGGAGCTGCAGGGTGCGGAAGGCGTGGGAAAATGAAGTTTATAGCTTTAGTAGAGTCGAAATACATAAAAAGGTGGAACAGTTACCACAAAAATGACCTTTGCTTTAAAGTGAAGCTAACACACTTCCATTCAACTTAATGTTCATCAATATTACCATGCGGAATATATTTTTCGGCCGCCATCTTGAAAGAATTGCGCCAAAAATCAGTGTCAAAAGTACAGGGAAAATGACGAACATTAATATGGATTGTTTTTTCGGAAAAATAATTTTTAAGAAAATAGGAACCAAGAAAAGTTCGAAATTTGTTTAAAATTAGACCTACAGATGTTATATCGAATAATATTACGCGGAGTGCATTAGAATTTTTGGTTTGATTTATGTAAGGCGATGTAATGTATGTTTGACTGGTAAGACAACGTTATAATAAAAATTGATGAAGATGTTTTTTTTTTTCTCTCTGCTTTAACGTTCTTCCGGTGATAATTCTACCTTTGTTACAATAACAGCCAATGGCTTGAAGGAATTATCAGCGCCAGTAAACAGAGAAAATAAAATCCATGAACCCCTAAGATTTACTGCTGATATACAGTGTGTGCACTACGCTGGAAAACCTGGAGAACGGGGAATACTCAGGGAAATCTGTAATTTATTATGAAAACTTAAGGAAATTCGTCATACGACCCTGTCCACAGTTGGTAAGAGCAGTGCCCCAGCAAGGTGGAGGTCGTGGTTTCGATTTCCACCCCTGACTGGATTTTTTCAATGTGTTAAAATCCTCTATTTTAAAGAAATTATCTTTTTTATTATTTGTGAAATACCAGTAATGTGCAAGGTGCTTGGACTGGATGATGCTGGTATTAAAAATGTTATTACGTATTATTTACATGTTCTATTATGCTAATAATTGTAAGAACTGGCAATTCAGATAAAATTATCATGGAAAACTCAGAGAATTTCAACTCAGTCAGTAGACACCATGGATATAGTCCTGTTTGCTTCAAGTGCGGAAGAGCTACGAACCAGAATTGAAAAGCTGTGTAAAGAGAGTTCGAGAATAGGCCTTAAGATGAATTTAAGTAAAACGAAAGTAATGTACAATCAACATGCTGCGAAGGAAATACAGATTGACAGAGAGACAATAGGCATAGTTGATGAGTATGTTTACCTAGGCCAGCTCAAAACATCGAATGCAAAGTTGACGGATGAAATAAATAGATGTAAAATGGCGTGGAGTACGTTTGGAATACTACACTTTATTTTCACAAGCAAACTACCAATGTGTATGAAGCGTAAAGTTTATAATCAGTGTGTCGTACCTGTGATGTACGGCTGTGAAACTTGGACATTAAATGCGCAAACAACTCAGATTAAGAGTCACACAAACAGCAATGGAGAGATGCATGCTAGGAATAACCAGAAGGAACAGGAAGACAGATGAATGTATTCGCGCGCACAAACAAAGGTAGAGCATGTAATTAAATTGCGAAGATGAAGGGTTGATGGGCCGGTCACATCGCTAGACTAACAGATGGAAGGTGGACGACAAATGTTCTACATTGGATTCCGAAAGAAAAGAAATGACCGAGACGACGCCCAAATGCAAGATAGGTAAATGAAATCAAACGTTTTTCAGAAGCTACATGGATGAGAGTAGCAGCAGACAGTGATATGTTGAAAGAAAAGGCTAGGCCTTCATCCAGCAGTGAATAGAAAACTGTTTAATATGATTATATATAAATATATATATACAGGCTGTCCCTGACATCCTATTACAGCGCTTGGGAGTTGAAAGTAGACATAAAAAAAGTATATGGGCACAAACTTCAAAAGCTGTGTCCTTTCTGAGTTATGAGCGTAGGAAATT